>CANXYI010483096.1:0-13188 GCA_948208565.1 Hura crepitans
CGCGCGAGTGTATACACATTTATAAAATGCATAATTAAATTTAATTATAAATTTTTTGCTAGATTATTCAGTATTTCCAATTATTTTTTTATTATCTCTATTTAAATATAATTGTCCATGTGAAACAAATCACCTAGCAGATGAACTGCAACATTTTGCATTGTTTTTTCTCGTATTGTGTTTATTCATTTATGTAAAAAAAACTGTTAATTGAGAAATTTGAATATTATATTATATAAATTTAATATTTTAAATAGACAAATATATATATAATTAAAATTTATGTTTTTTTAAGTTTAATGATCTAAATAGGCAAATATTCTATTTAGTAAAATAGATCTTAAAAAATATGCTTTTTATTATGAAAAGTATGCATAGTCTTTCAAATATCACAAAGATCTTTTAATCTCTTATTTAATAATATATGTTACAATTTTGTAAAATTTTCATTCTAAATAATTTTTTTCTCATATAAATTAAATATAATTATACGAGTATTTTTAATCAAAAAAAGTTTGCTCCCCTATCGTACTTTTATAACTAGTAAAAAAGTGTAGGTTATTAATAATACCCATATTATCATATTTTTAGTGATGATTTATTAAACATGACAAAAGCCTAACTAAAAGTAATATGCCAAAAGTATACAAGCTTTTTTTCAAGACAAGCTTTGACTACAATTACCATACCCAAGTTAGTTAATAAGGATTATTCACCTTAAGTAGTGTCCTATAGAAGCTTTAAAAAGGCCAAACCTCTATACAAATTTCTCTCTTAACCATTATCTATCCTCTTCCATTCCATTATTTTTAAAGAGTTCATTTAAGCTTCGGAGTCTCAATCTCGAGACCTTTGGGGCAAGTTTTATTGTTCTTTACAAGTTACCAAAGACTAAAACCCAGCTCATTTGCCAACCTCAACATTATCATTTAGTGCTTTCATTGATAGCCTAATGGCAGATGATGTAGGCCTATCTAAACAGCATGAAACTCTGAGGCAAAACTAACTACCCATATTCTTCCAAAATCTAAATAGAGATGTGCTAGTAGCTAGAACCCCCATTACCTTAGAAGCCTTACAACAGCTCTTTCAAAGCTTTAAGGAAGATATACATTTGGAGCTCATCAGAGAGCTAAGACTTGAAAATGAGAAGGAAATGGTTTCCAAGCCAAAGAAATATAAAGAATGTCAATTCTTATCCAAATCCCACTAGCAATGAATTTAAAATAAGAAAATCCAAGATGTCAATTCTGATCCAAATCCCACTATCAACAAATCTAAAATAAGAAAATCCAAAAAGCCTAAAAAGGGTGAGGCATAAAATGAAGAAGCTAAGAAGAAAGTAAAAAATCTAATGGGTAGTGAAGATAAGTTTAATAACATATTTGTCAAAGCAAGCAAAAGGTTTAAGTTAAGACATCTAAAGAAGCCCAACTACGATGGGAATACAGATTCACCATTTACACAGGAGATACGAGAAGTCTCATTCCCTTACCATTTTTGTGAGATAAAAATGAAGGAATACAAAAGCCAATCTGACCGACACAAAACCTCTTTAAATATAGAACTTTGATCCATATGCAGGCCTTGAATGATGCTTTAGTGTGTAAAGCTTTTTTGGCCACATTAATAGGTGACACTTTAGATTAGTTCCACAATTTACCTTTAGGATCAATCACTTCTTTGAAATAGTTGTCTAAATTGTTTAAAACTAGATTTTGTCATGTAGATGAGAGCTAAGAAAATTGTAACTAACTTACAAGGAACTATGTAGGGGTACAATGAAATCCTCTAAGATTTAATAAAAAGATTCTAGGAGGTGGCTTTAGAATAGTGAAGTAGCAGTTGTTACCATGATCAACAACATAAAGGACATTTGGCTACATAATTTATTGACGACAAATTAGCTTGTTGATTTCATAAAGCTGATAGATCGAGCAAAGTAGTTCATAGCCCTCAATGATGAGAACCAAGCTAAAGGACTCTACACTCTCAAATTGCACATTGGGAAAAAGGAATATCCCTTCTTAAAAGTCAACCTCAAAAAAGCTCGTTTAAAAAAAGCCTGAAAAGGCATCAATCCCTAAGGAAAAACTCCTTAAGAAAGAATAGGGAAAAGAAAGGATAATCAATCAGCCAGTAAAGTAACTTCACAGCTTTGAAAACAAACCCTATAAAAATCCTAATATAGATCAAAAGCAACCATGGAAAATTCAACTAGCAAAAAAAGATAGATCAAAGAACATATGCAAAGAGGGATAAAAACAAATACTGTGAATTTTACAAAGGCGTAGGCCATATGACTGATGAATATAGATGTCTAAAAGATGAAATAGAAAAATTAATCAAGAATAGGTCATTGAATTTTTTAATTGGGAAGAAAAAGCAAGAATCCTTTTTTAGTTTAGATGATAATTCAGATTCAAACAACAAAAGAAAAAAGCCAAAAGACGTAAAGCCCCATCAACAAAGAGCAAATGTCATTAACATGATAGTAGGATGATCTCTTTACAAGGAAAGCATGACAAAAAGAAGGAAAACAGCCAAATAAGTATTTCTCTCAACTAAATTTGAGGAAATACCTCTAGTGACAATTTCAACAGATGATGCAAAATACTGAAAATTCCACATGATGTTACCTTAATGGTACAAGGGTATATTATAAACTTTCTAGTAAAGAGGATACTTTTGGATAATGGAAGTGCTATGAACATTTTAACCATTGATGCTTACAAAAGTATAAACCTTCCCTTGAATGAGCTAGTACAAATCTGGATGATATTGATTGGGATAGGCAATACTTCTATCCTTATTGTCTGTTCAGTCAACTTACCTATTAAATTAGGAGAGGAAATAATCTCCTACATTTTTAAATGTAACTTCATGGTGATCGACATTCCTTTTGCCTACAATGTTATTTTCAGAAAATTTATGTTATTCAAAATAGGTGTAATAACTAGTATTCGATACTTGGTGATTAAAATTCCCATAAAAAAGTATTGTGATAGTTCAGGGAAACCAAAGAGCTACTCTTAAAGCCTATTTCATTATAGTAAAAGATGTCAAAGAAATCCATGCTATTAACCTCGTAGAGGAGCTAAAACTAAAGCACCCAAAGCCAGAGCTAGAAGGGGAAGTAATGAAAGTAAAAATAGCACCAGGAAAAAAAATGCTAATTAGGGTCAAATGGCTGAACATATAAAATGAAGGTTATTAGATGTACTCATCCTTAACAAGTCCATTTTTATCTAGTGTGAGCATACTGAGAATTAATGAACTTGGTGTAAGTGTTTTAGCCCAAAATAAGGACTAAGTTATCGATCATCAAAAAATTGGATTTGTGGTTGAACTAGATTCGTGCCTAACACTTAATAATTATTATGTCTAATAATGAGTAGGAATTCTCTATATTACTCAATAAAACCATGAAATTTAATACAATGTAATATTCCTAGCTCCAAGATTCGTGTCATGCACATAAATAATATGATTGCAATAAAATTAAATAATAAATTTGTAATAAATCATGACATGGAATTTTCATCAATATAACTACTTTAATATGTATTATAACCTTTATATAATTGCATCACTACTTATATATGAATTAGAAAACATGTTAATAACTTGAAAACATGATTTAACAACTATTAGTATGTAAAATCATGTGAGGAAAGATTAAAAATGAATTTATGATGAATAAATAAGATATTTAACTATATTAATAAGAAACATTAATTTAATGCAACTAAAACTATAAGAATAATAAAAACATGATTTGTGTGATGAATAAAACATGATCTAACCCTTAGGACTTATCGATTATGATGCTTCAAATAAATGAATGAATTTGTAATGGAGAAATATCAAATTTGTGGAAAATTCCTCCCACAGATAAAATAGCTTCACTCTAAGGCTTCAAACTTTCATAATATTTTGAATTAATAAATTAGAATATTGATATTTCTTAAGAACTAGCTAAATCTCTCAAGAATCTTAAGAAAATACTCTTTCTTTGAAGAATGAGTATCTCTTTAATAATTGTTATCTGATTGTAGAGAAGTGTAGGCTATTTATAAGTGTTAATATAAAGTGCTTGAATCCTTTTCTAACTCTATTTTTGTTGTACAAGTCAATCAAAACTTATTAGGAATGATTCTAGTTTTAGGCTTTTAGAGACTTGATAGTTTGATTAGAACATAATCTTGACATTTCTTATAAAATCTGGATAAAACTACTTCGTAGTGGTTTCCTTGGCTAGGTGGACATTTTGTGCTTGAATATGACTTACGAGTGGGATCCATTGATCTTGGTATTATGTGATATGAGATAACCTAAAAACCATTTCTATGTCTCTCATGTGTCCTTTGACTATCCTAGACTTTTCCCTCATTTTATGTGAGAAAATAACAATTTTACCCCTTGAGGGAATTTTTATTTTTCCAATGTTTACTTTTACAAAGAGGTTTACCTATTTAAGCTACTCTTCTGGTTATCATCATTGAGCATAATGAAAATCAGGGACTGAGAAGCTAATGCTTATTATTTGCCCATCTTTTAATGAAATTTGCAAAACATTTTCATGTAATGCAGATTTTACTAAAGGCTTTTTTTGAGAATGTATGTATAATTCAAATTAGAAATGCTTACCTATACTTACCAGCACTTGGCAACTAGCTATTGTTTGAATACTGGGTTGAGCACCTTATACTTGGATATCAAGTTGTGCATCTTCATGTTGTATTAAGGTTAAACACCTTGTATTAAATTTAGGTTGTGCACTTTCATATCCGATTAAGGTTAAGCACCCTTCTCTAGATTGAGCATCCTTTCCTTTTGTTCTAGAATTAGGGTTAAATTATGCATCTTAAAATGGCTTCATGTTGGGCACCTTATAATAATTTGTGTGTTTTGATATCTAGAATTAACTTAGATTGTGCATCTTATATTAAGAGTTCATTTATACCTTAAAGGTATTTTGGTCCTTTTGTTTCAAGTCAAAATTATGTCAATCATGATTGAATCTAGAAAAACTAGCTGTATAATATTTCTGTTGACACTATTTTAAACCTTTATGTCTACTATGACTACTTTGAGTTTTGATGTATATATAAGCAAACATTCAAATTTCTTTTAATTTTTCATTGCCTAACTCCTTTTTCTATCTCTTCCTCTTTTCTTCTGCTTATTCCTTTGCAATGGCACGAAAACCTAACCCATTAAATCTAGCCTTTTAGGATCCAATGGCATAGCCAAAACCACTTAAGAGAGCCTGCATCTTAAAAGATGGGATAGATATTCTTTGGGGTTTACCATCTTATGCTTTCTTATCCACTTTAGAACACATAAGTTAAATTCTCTCATTTTTTATCTTTTCTCCATTTTTTACTAAAACCTAGGTTAGAATCATTAGTATTTAATCCATAATTAGAAACCAAAATTTATTGGACTCATTTAGACCTTAAATTTTAAAATTTGGCAAAGAATACGAAAAGTTGCACTGTTAATTATTCTTTTCTAGACAAAACATCCATACGGGTGTTCAAAAGTGCCATATGGTGGGTTATACAGTTGAGCCCTAGTATAGCCTATCGAGTAATGGTTTCATCTATGGAATCATCATGCAAAGGGTGTATAACTCCATGCGGATGTTCCTTTTACTACAATACTTTTGCTATTTTCTTCTTTACACTTTTAATTTTAAAATTTTTAACCATTTTTTATCTTTTGTAGTGTTTGGCTTACTACAAAAAGGTTGGGAGTCTTTTTAATGTGATGTTGGTCTTCCATATTCTCCCTAAATCTATTAAGGATAGGTTTCATGGCACTATTTTTATTCATTTGTTCATTGCACTTCCCTAAACTACTAGGAAAGGGAATTTATGCATATACCAAATGTTGATAAAAAGATGGTTTGATAGCACTCATACCTTTTATTTGCTGTTTGGGAAGGAGGGAAGAAATGATCAACACCGTGGTCTTTGCTGCTATTTCAAGCATCCCATGAAGTGGCCAGTAGATTGCCTTTGACAATTACTTGTTCTACCCCAGCATCTAGTAAAACTACACTGATTTCCTTACGTGGATTATGCCCCAAGGTGATGGGGAGTAATGGGATTTATTATTTTTCTATCATTGTGGATTGGAGTTGTATCATTAATCTACTCTTAAAGGTCTAGGTTGATTAGATAGTAAAGGGTTTCATTTTCATACTGCTTAAGTGTACCTTACTTGTGAATATCGAGAGCACTATTGGAGTCTATTTTTATTGGCCTTGAAGGATCTTAATGTTATTTTTACTTGGGACTAAGGGTTTTTAGCTTTAGGCATGCTATATATAGGACCAGATAAGAGCTATCGTGGCACGATTATAATGCAATAGGGTTTTGTGACAATTATAAAGGTAAGATTCTTGTTCTTTTTGCTTTTTTTTATTCTATTTGTCTCTATTGATTCTTCTACTCATTTCTTCTTTTTCTTTTTCTTTCTACATTTTCATAAGTTTGGGCCTATGAAAGGGGTATTATGTCTCTTCGTACTGCTAACATTATCTTGGACACTAATTTCTTAAGATTGTTGAGATGAAACTCATCCATTAAAGGCCAACAGTATGAGGTTGACTCTTATCGAACCTATATTAATGATTTAAAAGATAATATGGTAAGTTTTCAATCTTCTTCTTCTTTTTCTTTTTTTTATTTCTATCTTATGATTCCTACTGACCTATTTCTTGTGATTTTAGATTTGTAAGTGCTAGTAGGGCTTATAAATTAATAAGTGGAGCCCTATGATAAGGTCTTCACTCACTCATTCTGAGTAAAGATACCTATTTAAGGGACCATCCTTTAGGTATTGGTATTTTAAGGTGAGGGTACTAGAATAGCACAAAGGTTTCCATTTTAAGGTGGTCCTTGAGGATCCAATTAAATCTTATTTAAGTGTATTTTTTCCTACCCACTGAGCTTATTGAGTAGGGGATGACTAGTGTTTGAGCTAAGTCACTCGTTGATTGCCGAGCCAGTTATCCTACCTTTTTCAAAAGTTCTTTATTGAGAAAGGTTCATGTGACCTCTTTTGTAGCTACTTTGATATGTATTATTGACTTTTCTTATTTATTTTCTATTCTTCTCTTCCCTTTTCTATTTTTTATGACTCTTTTTTCTCTTTTCTCTTTTTTATTTTGTTAGCTTGCTACCCTCTCTATTTGTGAGGAGACTCTTCTTCTTAGCCTCCAGTTAATCTTTCCTCATTTGCTAAAGTATTGGATGATTGGTTTTTGAGACCTAATTCTTATAATCATGAGGTGGCCTTATGCAAAGGCACTATGGATGATTTGTAGGTTTTTTGCTTGAGCACTCTATATTAATCCTACTACTGTTAGCATTGTGAGTTTTTTCATTTCTATTTTCTTTCTATAATTTCCCTTGAGTACATACTTAACTTCTTTCCTTTTGGTTTTATAGTGTCTTAAAGAGTCCGTAAAGTATGCTGATGGATTTATCACTGGCTTAAAGAGTGAGCTAATGGCACAAACTTATAAAGCCAATGTATGCAATTCTTATTCTATATATGTGTATGCTATGTAAGTTTTAAGAAAACTTAATGCAATTATAATGTGTTTACAATTTATTATAGGATACCATCTAGTGATAGAAGCAACAATTGCATACCTCCATATATAAGTGGTCAGGAAAAGGCAACTATATGATAACTAAGGTAGATTAGAGGCATGTCAGTAGAGATTGAGGGAGCTAGGGATTGAGCTTGAAAAGGTGATTAAATCAGCTTATGCTGCTTCTAATTTAGAGGGAGACTCTTCAGCCACAACTAGTCAGTCTCAAAGGGACTTTTCTGATAGTCTTTATATTTTTATTTCATACTTCTATCTTCTTTTGTTTTGAGTTTACAAACAATATTGTTATACATATTAAACCATTTTGTTTAAATTGAATTTTGCCATTGCTCCATCGTAACTGACATAGACTAAATCCTTTACTAAGACTAAAAATATTCTTTTGTTTTATTAAAAAGATTCTTCTACTTCTCTGAAAAGATTCTTCTGCTTCACTGACTCGATAATCTTGTCATTCTTGTTGTTAAGTTCCCACATCACGAGAGTTATACCAATATTACATAGTGTATACATCTGAACTCTATCGTCATGCAATGGTAAAAGATATCCATGCGATGCTTTTAACAGTTGCATAATTGCTTTAAGAAAAATGATAACCCTCTACATAATGGGTTATTCATGATTTGAATAACATTCTGATTCCCTTGATCTATTTCTATATGGTTATTAGCATCTTAAATCTCTAAAAAATTACCTTGGTAAATGTACTATCATCTAATAAGACCTTACACTCATATTGATGTTATTTGTGTCATGCAACAATTTCAGGTTGATTAGAGAATCTCTACGTGATAGTTTTCCGTAATTTCACTTCTTAATCCAATTTTTATAAATTTTTTGTCATTTAAAGTGCTATATAAACTTATTCCTACCCTTAATAATGCATCTCAACCTAAATTTGTGATTCTCTCTCATTATTCAAGCAATTTTTTATTATGTCTTCAAATTTCCTCAATATTTTCCTCCATTTTCTTAGCTATTTGTCTGATGATAACTATAACATGCTTAGACCTATAAGATTAACTGGTCTGAGATATTTAGCTCTTATCAAGCTTAATATACCTTTCTTGAAAGTTACTGCTCATTTTTAGGACTTCTAGGACTATGTCTTTTATTTTTGGTTCTTAAGTGCTTGGCCTTTGATTGAGGAGTTTTAGGCCATTTTAGAGTTCTCTTATCTATGTGATCATTTCCTGATCCACACATACCATATCCAATCAACCTTGATATGTCTTTATATTGACTAAAAATTGACAACTTGATTTGGAGAAACTTATGTTCTTGAATGACCATCCCAATGTGAAAAGGATAAATATCATTGCCTATTGCCTTATTTGCCAATTTCTATTGGTTAGCCTCTGTAACTAAGGTGAATTCTTGGTGACTGGTTTCTTACATCATCTACATGGAGGTTTTAACTTGTTTCCTTTGATTTTGGCTAAAACTTTATTAGGCTTAGATAAGGTAAGTGATAATCTTACTCCTCACTTAATTACAGCTTCAAGAGAAGTTGGTAATATTCCTTCTCGAGGAGAACTATGAGCATATCAACTAGGACTTTACCCTCATAAAGATATTTATATCAATCATAATAGGACTAAAGATTGGACCAATTTATGGAGGGGCTTACTGATAATGCCATTTGATTTACTTGCCTTTAGTAAAGATTGACCTTTGTGACTCTTCCTTTCTTTCAAAATTCTATAGTTTTGTTAGGCTTTACAAGAGCTAACTAGCATACACCTTTTCGCTTAAGGTACTAATTTAGAAACCATCAACATATCCATATTCGTAGTGAGTTGTCCACCATGATAAATGGCCATTAAAGATCTAAGCTTAGACATGAGATAATCAGGATATAGCTTACGTGACCAGTCCAAGATACTATTAACATGGAATAAAAAAAATAAAGCTAAAATCTTGACTTACTCCAGCTATAGGTGAATCAATAAAATAAAAAGTTAGGCTTCTACAATTGCTTATCCGAGAGTTGTTCAAGCTCAAAGCACCATTATAAGCATTTATATTTTCTTTTGCCTTTTCAACTTAGCATATTTGATAGTTTGATTTTAAGTTTGGTAGTGGATAAGATTTTCTTTTTTTATACTCTTTTTTTTAGAGGAATTAATTTTTTTTTTCAAATACCCTGTACAATCCATCACCATATAATCATCCACCAAGAACTTCCAAATAATAAGAAAGAGATTATAACTTTACCTACTAATTTAATCATCTTATTCTAAAGAACACTAAGATCTTACAATAAACATGAACAATATTAACTTTAGCAATTGAATACAGAATTTTTATTGTGTTATTAGTAGCACAAGCCTTATATGAAGCACTTATTCAAATGATCCATTTTTACTAGCTCTTGAAACTTATTACCCTACATATCAAATAGTTTGTCTTCCTTATTCTTCAAAAGATGCTTTACTACAAATAGCTCTTCCCAATTAAGTTTAAATTTGCCCCTTATATCTTATAAGTTGGGCTCAATTACTTTAGAACTATGTTTCCCTCCTTAATCTTGTGAGGCTTATCTCACTCATTGAAGACCCTTGCCATTCTCTTCTGATAAATTTGAATGTGGTATAAAGCTCTTAATCTTCTTTCATATGATATGGCTAATTCTTTATATCCACTTTTTACCCATTCTGCTTCAGGGATATTGGTTTTAAAAGGAACCCTTAGGAACTATAGAAGGATAAGGCAATTGTGTTAAAGTCACCACCTAGCTCTATACTAAGACCTACTTATCTTTTGTCTAAAAAGGGTCCGAAATCAGATCTTATTTATGCCCTAATGATTTATCTCTTTTTAATTATAATGTTTATCAATCTCGTATCATATAAGCAAGCAAAATAAATTTGAACTATCCATGTCACCTTTACACACAAGGAAAATTAAATTGCAATTAGTGAAATCATACATTATAAATAAAGCAAAAATGTGTTTTCGTTAAATATTTTTTATCGTGACTTTTATCAAAGAAAAATCAAAACTAATTTATTAGAAAACATTAATTAATTAGTAGAAGAATCATTGTTGTGAGGTTGTATTGATGTGTAAAACAACTTAATTAAACTAATAATTACAACTTAAAATAAAAAAAAGACTAAAATGGGTATATAACTAAGAGATACACAAAATAAGCATTTTTCTCTACCTTAGCGTCATTAAGTCTATGCGGACTACATAAGCCTTCTAGGTTAGTTCATGTAAACATTGAGTATTATCTAACAATATATCTATTGGGATCTTCATCACCATAGAAAAATATCTTACACACACTCAAAAAGAATAATAAGAAATAGAAATAAGGGTCCCTAATGACCTTATGATACATCACATTCACATGCAATCAATATACATAAGTAATTCATGAATGTTTAATAGAGTATGCAAGGCAAACAATGAAATGATTATAGGTTCGCATGCCATGATCACTGTTCACATGTAAAGATCTATACAAACTACATATCACAAAGTGTATAAGACATAAAAGTCTATACGAACCTAACTCCTTATGAAAAAAAGTCCATGTAAACTAATCACACAATCTACAATAGATTTACTTGTATATTAACAATCATAATTTGGTTGATATAACATAATTAACATTAATATGCTTTAGAAAACATAAAATAATCACAATTACTAACCAAACAAATATGATTTATCACCAATAGCCAATAAATAACAATTGGAACAACACATGATTTATATAATAGAGAACTATTATCAGAAATAAATCCATACAAACTACAACAAAATAGCATGCATAAGATAATAGGTTCTTGTGAAATGGAATACTCGTAAAAAAAGGTCTGTGTGGACTATGATTATGAAATAGATTGAAAAAAATGATTTAATCACATAGTAAGACACATGAGATTTTTACATACTCCTATAATTAGCACGGGCATTATAGAGAATCACCTTATATAGTTAATTAGTTATTAGAGATCATCAATAATCAAAGAAAACAAAAAAGAATGAGATGAAAGTAAAAGCATTAGATCTTACCTATTGATTAAACTCTAAGCAACAAGACTAAAGTTGTGTTTGGAAGAAAATAAAAGATTTTAGTAAAGGTTCGAATGCATAAAGAACCTCTTGTAGCATAAATTCTTCAAGTTAATTCTTAATTATTGGTGATTATTAGTTTGTCTTATTATAAGGTATTTATAGTGAGGCATTCCTGTTTAACAAAATGTGAAGTCTTATTAGATTAGGAATTAGAATCCTAATAGGAAAGCTTTGTTCTAGAACTTTTTCAAAGTAAAGTCCATGCGAACATAGCCTTGAGATATCTAGTGGATCATAGGCTAAAGGATTAGATAGTCAGGGTTGGCTATTGTCTAGTCCATGCAAAAAAATAGTAAGTTGGTTTATACAGACTAGATACCTTTATAGTCCATGCAAACTATGGTTTCAAGTGCTTAATCTTGTTACTTGAGCCTTTCTCTAGGTATTATCATAGGTCCAAATTTAAAGTGCTCACAGTTACCCCCACTTTGGTGTGTGTTATGGAATAAAAATGTAATAGTGCATATCAAATAACTCAATAAGAAATAATTACTTCAAATTGTGCTTTGATTGGCCGATGGCTAACTTGAGGCAAGATATATGTGTATACACATTTGGCTATAACTGAATTATACTTATGGTACTTAATGTTTGATTGGCCTCTAGGGTTATATCATAGTAAAGACACAAAAAAATATATAAAGGTCTGAAAAGTGTAAAAAGAAGATATGAGGATACAAAGGTTCGAGTTTTTTTTAAGCTCAACATGATTAGCCATTATAGTTGAACCCTAAAGGGTCCTAACTCTTTTGAGATGTTTAATGTAAAGTAAACCACATGATTAGCTTTTCACTCTTAATCTTTAAAGGTGGAAAAAGATTCATAATTAACCATAGTGTTTGATATCTTTAACACAATTAGCTTTTAACTAAATCATTATATGGATTTGATAAGAGTGAATTAACCTGGACTATGCGTTAAGTACTTTTATCAAATATGATGACACTGACAGTAAAATTACCTTGAAATGGAAGAATTTGATAATGAACTTGAATAGTTACAACAAAGATTTAGAGAAGTAAAACTATCAAATTAACTATTAGTCGAATTTGTAGTTTAGTAAAAACAAAATGATCATTAAAAGCATGAAAACATTTATTTATGGCTAAATAATTACTTTATGGATGTGGAAATTTTCATCTTTAAGTTGAGAAAGGTTGTGTCATGCATGAAACGACTATATGTAAAGGTTGAATTGATTTTCTTTAGCTAAAAATTGAATAAAAAAACAATTGATTAAATTTAACCAAAATTAAATATTAAAAATGTGAAAAAATTTATGCAAAATTGTAAAATGTTTTATAAACATGAGAAGTGATCTTAATGATAGAAAATGTTGAATCATATATGGAATAACTTAAGATGAATGTTGAATTGATTTTTTATCAGCTAAAAACTAAATAAAAATTGACTAAAAATGTTATGAATAAATTTCCATATCTTTTATTTCTTGCACTTGCATT
>CANXYI010483100.1:0-10263 GCA_948208565.1 Hura crepitans
ATATGTAGGAAAATAAAATAGGTTGAATAAATGTTTATGGCTTAAAATCTTGGAAAATCTAAAAAATATGTAAGTGTGAATATGATGAATAAATATGTATAAATGGATAAATAGATAATTGAACTAAAGTAGGTATAATTAAGGAGAATAATAGGCCTAATTAGATGGTATAATTAACTAGAAAGGAAAAATAAAGAAAAACATAATATATAGTTGTATAAAAGAATAAAGGATTAAATGACTTGATAATATAATTAATTACACACATGTAATTGAAAAATTAAATATATATATGAGAGGAAGGCCAAAATACGAATTATAGGATGGTGTGAAACAAATTATATAGTTTAATTGACATATGGTAGATAAGTTAAAGTAAACATATAAATAGGCATAAAAGTACATCTAAGTAAAAGAAATTAAATATGAGAAATAAAAAGAAGAAATGTATTATTATGATATAAACCTTGGAAATAAAGGAAAAAAATAAGATACATGTATATTCGGGAATTTTATAATGATTATATCAATAAAAAGAAAATTTTATGAATTAATTAAGTAAGTATAATAAGGAGAGTAATTAAATAGACACATAATTAATGAATTAAGGATTATAAATTAAGTGAGTAAATATTTAAGAAAGTCTCGAAAGGTAAAAAAAATGCACAAGTAAGAAATTATAATTAAATAAATTGAATTAAATTAAGTATGTGGAAATAAAGGGAAATAGGAGACACATGCATAAATCCAAATGAATAAGGAATTGATGGAATAATAATAATGCCGATAAAGTGGTAATAAACTAAGGAAATTATATTTAAGAAAAGGAGTCGAAATAAATTTTATAGAATTAATCAATAAGAACTAAAGAATAATTTATTTATAAAGAATGAAAGAATTGAGGACAATAGAAATATATTAAGGACTTATATATGAAATAATAGAAAGTAAGCTAATAATATATACTTAAGAAAAAGGTAATGATACACTGCAAAAGGGTAATTTAAGGAAGTTAATATAAAAGACTTATAGGTAATTAAGTGAACAAAGAAACTCCAACTCATTGAATGTAAGTAGCAAGGTATAATAATGATGCAAGTGACGAATAATATAGCTATGAGCAAAACTAGAGCATTAATATGGTTAAGAATGATTAAGAGAAAAGGTATGCTACAATAACAAATTACGAAAGTTATATCTATATGCTCATATGAATGAAATACGATGCCGATGTTTATTATGAATATGCTTTGATTTCTTATAATGTTGGAATGGCATGAAAATGAATGAAAAGTGAAATGCGATGAGAACTAAGAATAGCCCATATGAGTTGGACAACCTACTAGATAGGTTGATTGATCAACTAGGGTGTTAGTAGCTGCTAGTGGCTTTAGTTCATAAGGAGCATTGCCTATTATATGGCGGGTGTAGCCACTGAGGATCTAGATATGAACCTTGCACACCTTAGGATATTGGGAGGCTCTTAAAGACTAATCCCTGCTATCCCGTCTAATACTTAAGGATATTGGGAGGTTCGTAAGAGCTTATCCCTGCTATCCCATCCGATACTTTGGATATTAAGAGCTTCATAAGAGTTGATCCCCACTATCCAGTCTAATACTTGGGATATTAGGGGGTTCATCAGAACTGATCCTTGTTATCTTAATGTGGGAAGTCCAAGAGGATTGTCCCTCTCTTTCCAATATTGGAAAGTTTTTGAGGATTGTCCCTGCTATTGGATGGGCTAGGGTAGGTGCAGCAATCGAGGTCCATAATGTGAGCCACTGCACAAGTTTAGATCCTAATATCCAATGTTGAGAGTCTGTCTACCAAAATATGGGTTGAGTAAAGAAATGATGAGATTAAAAATGATTAATATAAAAGAAATGATTTCATAAAATTTAAATTAGATGTTATGAAAAAGTATTGAAATGATTGATAAAGCATAAACGATATGGTTAATATTACAACTATAGATTTCTACGAATGCTATGTGTCTAAGAATGGCATAAATGGCATAGGCTTATTGGATACAGATTAAAGATGGAATTGAATAATTAAATATTAGAACACTAAAAAAAATTGTGGATGAATAAGTTTAAGAGAAATTTAGTCTATATAAGGGGAAACAAAGGAAGGAAAGATAGAAATTTTGGGTAAAATAAAGAATGGTTTTAAACATACATATAAGTAAATAGAAGAAGTATTCAAAGAAACTATACTGCACAAAAAATATGTTAAGTGTCACATGTTATACAATTTTAAAGGTAGCACGAAAGGTAATAAAGATCAAAATTTCCATGCAAAGGATATTTTAAGATAAAGTAAAAGACTTAAAACATAAATATTGTAACGCCCATGTACCAAGTCTCCGAGAACAGTGTCTCATGACTCGAAAAGGGCACCCAACGTGCCAGGTCACTTGCATGAGTCATAAGGTAGGGCACACTGCACAATAAACTTTAAAGGCCTTAAAAGGGGTGAAAATGACCATAATTAAAAATTTAGCAAAACTAATAAATTATTTCAAACCATAAACTAGCGGGCTGTGGGCTCAGATCAAGTTGAGTCGAGAATGACCCAAGATGAGGCCGAACGAACATGAAAATATCACAACCTGAAGGTTAAAAATTGTAACAAAGTCAACAGTGAAGGAATTTTAATTTTTCGAGGTCATTTGGAATTTTTTCAGAATTTTGGCAAAACTAGCCTAGTTTTTGAAGGAATTAGGCCATGAAATTTGATGTGCCTCTAATTGAAGGTAAATGAGGATTTTAAAAACAAGTGCGATAATTTTTAGAGGTTCGAGCGGCCATATAAAAATTCTCGAAGTTCTATTGCAAAACGCAAAAAAATTGGTTCGCCTTCAGATGGAATTTTGCCGCAAAATTTTGTGAGCATGTAATTGGAATCAAATAAGGATTTTAGGAACAAATGGTGAATTTTTTTAATAACCGTGTCATTTTTAAAAATTCTCCAAAGTTAGCAGCCCCTATTTCTGAAAAATCGAGTTCTAGGGCACTCGTGAGCCGCATGTCATGACTCAAGACACCCCCTTAACTAATGTGTCATGTGGCCACTCCTTCTAGAAGCCATTTGGCCCACTAACTACCTTACCCACCCCCTACACTTCTCTCTTTTCTCCTTTTCTTTTTCTTACTTGTTGGATATGTTTTTAGCCCTTTCATCCCCTATTCATGGTTGTTCTAGCTAGCATTTTCACCAAGTTATTACTAAAAAAATCATGCCACTAAATAAAGAAGAAAATTCATGAGAAAATAGGTAGCCATAGGGATGTCTAAGATGCAAGAGAAGTCAAGGTGGAGCAATTGAGTACCATAGACAGCAGGGGATCAACTCCTAAAGGTGTACACATAAGGTTAAGGACAGCTTGATGGGAGAAGCTTGGCTTCTATATTTGGTATATGGATTTAATGTCTTAAACACATGCCTTGCCCTTTCTTTCTGATAATGTTATGAATTAATAGTGTTAGATTTTTAGGGGAAGTGGGAGTAACTAAGCTGTAAAATAGTTGTAGTTAGTCCTAGGTATGTAAGTATGGAATGGGTGGTTCCTATGGCAAGGATTTGTGAGATTAGGGAATATTTTTTTCATTACCATGCTGGTGTGTGCGTGTGTATTCCTTGTGCTTGAATTCTAATAATATGAATAGGGTAGGTTAAGTCAATATTATATGGTGTTATAGCCTGTGATTGTGTGTGTATAGTGAGGGGGTAGGTGATGCTTATTGTGGGGATTAACAGTAGGAGTTAAGCTTATGCTGAAGGCATGATACTACATCAACTTGTGTCTTGATTTTTTTTACTTTTGTGATATATGTGTGTGGCATGATATTGGGGCGCTTAAGGTGTGGATCACTAACTAATATTAGAGGCTAATCATGTGTGTGTGTGTGTAACAATTTAGGGAAATTTATAGGTTTTACTAAAGCATATTAATAGTTAAAGAAAGGAAATACTTGAACACTTGCTAGAGAAAAGGGTAAATAGCTATGGGTCGTATGAGTACTCATGCCCTTGGCTATTGTTTTAGTGTGTATGAAAGAAAGGTTTTAGTCATGCATAAGGAGAGGGCCTGGACAAAGTTAAAGTATACAAGTTATAAAAAAAATAAATAGATGAGATAGGTGTGTTTGGGTGGCTTAGTGTCGAGAGAGACATGTACACCAACTTTAAGACAATATGCCTAAACAACTTAATATCAATATATGTAAATAATAGGACTAAGGTGGCAATAGTTAGGTGCCATTTAGGTAACAAGTTGAACTATATATGGAAATGGAGTGGCATGCAAATAATGACGTGTCGAGGTGGTGGACAACCTAGAGTCATATATGTTGGGTGTGTGAATTGCTTAGGGACCAAAACATGGGGGAGGATAATGGCCATAGTGTATAGCTTCAAGTAGTGAATTATAGTCACCTGCTAGCTTACTAATTCACAATACATAAGTGTAGTAACTTATAAGAAGCACATTTTTTGGACAATAAATATGAGGGGACCGAGAGGAGGGTTAAGGCATATAAATACGATATACATGATGAATTAATTTTAAGATATGAGAACTATGGAAATCAAATGATAGTAGCTATATTCTATTAAAATAACTAAGTGACTCATTTGTGGAAGTAAAATGACCTGATATGTTAAACTTGAAGTGGGGGCATGACTTTATGATGAAATAAGTATGTATATATGTGTGCAATATACATGGTATAAAAATGGTTAAATAATAGTAAGGAAAATATACACTAAATTGAGTTAAAATATGGTTTGAGTTATTGGAATTTAAGTGATCAAATAATCCCATAAAGAATTTAAAATGGCAAGGAAATTGAACTAAAGAACTTGAGACCTTATACCTTTATACTGAATGGAATTTAAGATTATCTTAAAGGTCATCCGAAAGTGTAAATAAATTTGGCTACAAGCCTATGATCATATGAAAGGTTGATTGGGAATGGTAGGGGCAAATGCCTAGAACCATGCCAATATTGGGCCTATAAATGTGTATGTAAATAGTAAAAATGATCTGTAACTATCCAAGTTAAAATTTACCTGTTAAAATAAATTTATGACTAATTGCTAAACATTTCTAAATATTATAAAAAGATGATTAGCAATAAAATGAACGAAAAAAATGAGACAAATGGCGTATTAGCTAGACACCTACTGGATGGGTTGGTCAGTCAACTTAGGGATTAGCGGCTGCTAGATTGTCTATTTATCAGACTAGGCCAGTGCAATGGTTAGGGTTTAAAATGTGGGCCATTATACTAGTCTGCGGTGCAGACCATCACATTGCTAGCATATATTGTTAGTACATCAGACCATGCCAGTGCAGCGACATAGGTCCCCAGAAGGGCCACTGCACTAGTCTACTAGGCAGACCAGCATGGAGAATGAAATTCAAAAATTAATTTAAGAGGTCTTTAAACTGATCCTATGCCCTATTATTTGTATTAGCTTCTACAAGGTTCTTGAGAACTTATCCCTATGACTATACCAGGCCAGTGCAGCAGTCGGGGTCCAAAATGTGAACCACTGCACAGTTTTATTTTCCCTCTTGGTCTAGTATATTTAAGTGTAGTCTACCTAGTTGGGCCTATTTAATAATTTAAATATGATCTTTAAGGACAATTAACCAACTGAATAGCTACTTAAATTAATTGACTGGGTTAGCCTAGTGACTTGAAAGGAATAAATAGACTGAGGGATGGGAATTATATTCAATTTTAAGTAATTGTTGCATATTCAATGGATTATAAGATGTAGTAGATTAAAATACAAGTATAATAATTTGATTACAAGTAACACAATGGCTTGACTAAAAATTATTTAACTGAAGACAAACATATATCCACTGCCTGAGGAATTAAAATAACATACTTAATTTCATATGGTTGTTTTTGTGATTACTCTAAAATGATTTAATTTGGAAGGGCCTTTTCAATTGACCCTAGTGTGAGTGCTATGTAAAATATAGGGATTGAATGAATAAGATGTATCCAGAGGTGCATAAAAGACATAATTTGCTTGAAAAGTTACTAATAATCTATTTAATCCCAAATAAACATATGTTGTCAGTTGATTTTGTTATGCATGAGTACTATAGTGTGAATACATTAAAATAATGGTGTGCAATATGTGAGACATGTTTTAATAAATTAAATTCACCATTGAGTTTTATACTCAACGTACTAGTATTTTAGTGCGTAGGTAAGCAAAGGTAGCAATCAAGCCTCGAGGAATGTGTAATGTAACAGCTAAGACAATAAGGGCTTCCATTTCATGTATTTGGTTGTACATAATGGCACTCATGTAATAGCTATAGGTTATAGGTACAACACACTTAGATGCTGCTAATATTTTATAAATCTAAGTAAATTAAAACATGTGTAAAAAGGCCTTTGGGATATAAATAATTTACTTGTATGATACTTAAATGATTTGGGCTTCATTTTATTTTACTATTGTGGGCCTGAGGCCTATGTGATGATGATATATAGAGGATCAAAACGGTCCAAACTTGATAGACTTGAGAATATAGGTGCCGAACAAATTTCTACAAGTGAAAAATTTTTAAGATGTCAACCACACAACTGTTGTGCTATCAAAAATTTTTATAATAATTAAAATGACTTGTTAATAATTTTCATAGGTCCATCCCACCTTAATTACACACACCTTAAAGATAGATTAATAAATTAAGCTAAATACAAATAATAATTACATTTTCAATAAGTGTTAAATGAATGAACTTTGAGTTAATTTAAAGATGGGTGACCTAGATGGGAAGTGCGCCATTTATTGAGATTCTATAAGAATCTGGTAGGGTGTCACAAATACTCATAAAAAATTACATATGACAAAAAGTAAAGAAATAGAGTAAGAGCTAAAGTGATCCCTTCACATATTTAATGATTATAAAGGTTATGATGAAATAAAATCAAAGGAAACTTAAATAAGAATAATGATGATATCTTGATTAATTATTATGCATACATATGGAAAGATATAAGGAAGAGGAATGAATAAGTAAGGATTAATACAAGAATTAAAGATACATAATTCAATAACATAAGGAATACAATTTCCATACTATTAGAATACACCATTAAGCAATTATGCTTAGCACATTGGCTTTCTTGCTAATATGTAAGTAACAAGCCAAAGTGGCGAAAACAGCAAAATGAGCCTCAGTATTGGTTAAAAGCAAATAGATTAAAGGCATAGGTAAGAAAAGTCTACCATAAGCATCATTCACATGCTAAATGTGTACTTGCATTATGATTAAATAATTGTTATTTAGACTTACATGTGCCTGTTTAGTGTGTTAGAGTCATTGTATATATTAACAAATAGGAATAAGTGGATATAACTTTAGATTGAGTTAATTTCTGTAATAATTTGTAAATAATAGTTGTAATGATTAATTAATAAATATTAATACTAATAATATTGATGTTTTGCTACGCATGTGTTGATTAAATGTAATGTATGTACATCACATATGATATGAGTTTTCAACCAATACACTTACCTATATATATTGATAAAATGGTTATATTGAGTTGATTAACAATATATGCCAATGACTCAAAATAGAAACAATAATCGATTCAGACACGTAGCATCCTGTATCTAAATTAGTTTAGCGGTTAGATATAAAGGTGTTACAGATCTAGAGCTTATTTGTATTATATATAAAGTCCTTTGAACTTATGAGTTTATATATATTTATTTGTAAGTATTGAATTTGGCATCGCAATATAAAGTGTGATTGGATTGTATTATGATAATGGGTATATATTACATGAAGAATTTTATAGATGGTAGATCATAGATAATGATTGGTAATGAGTGACAGATGATGTTATGAAATGGACATCTAGATGAGTTTGTTACACATGTGTTATATGTTTTAATAAATTGCTGGAGTTATGGGTTGACCAGGAAGATTAGGGTGATAAGCATTAAATTTGGGATAGTGTCACTAAACAGCTGTTATGTTGCCAGATTTTCAACATGAGCATCCTGAACCATAAAATCTGTTAACGAGGATTTTTTTGTGGTTGTTTTGATAAGGTTATGAGTTTTAATAATAAATTAAGTATTAAGTTGGATCTTGGCTTGTGTGTCGCTTCTTAGTCGGGTTCGGTGATCGGACCGGTTAAGAGCTGTCATAGTATGATAGAGAAAAACCAACATCCATAAAGAATACTGATAAACATAATAATAAAACAAACAAAGAATGAAAATATAAAGCATAAAGAATAAATGGAAGGATTTATAAGTGTATAAATAATTGATTGGTAGTATTTGTTTTCATGGAATTTAATCATGCTATAATAGATTTTAGAGTATTGAAGAATTAATAACAGTGGCTGAGTATAAAAGTTTAGAGAAAATTTACTTTAAAAAATCTATTTTTTCCATTTGTTAATAGATGCAAGTAAGATGAACAATTTCAATCTATATTTGCTATTCACATATTGCATTTATAAATAGGTTTTAGAGTAGAAAAATGCTAATCTATTTTAGTCATGTTATACCTTTCATTTATTATTACATTAGAGCTAATGTTCCAAATAGACAAAAAAAAAAAAGAATATTTGCAATTGACCTATTAGTTACCAATACAAACATTTTTAAGACTTACTAAAAGTGACCGTTTTTCTAAAAAAGGAAAGAAATAGTTTGAATATTTCAATAAACCCCTTAAGACTCAACAGTTTCAAATAATTCTTGTAACAAAAAAAAAAAGCAATTAAGAGCAAAAGCAAAAGAAATTATAAAAATGAGATCTTTGCATGCAAGCAAATTTCAAAAAAATTGACATAGTAAGCAATAAATTATGAAATAAGAAATTTAACATCAAGACCGAAAATAATCAATTAAAAAGAAGAGTTAGATTACCTTTTTTAAAGAGATTTTAATACTTTAAAAACCTTTGTCTATAACTTTTTGCAAATACTAAGAAATGGGACCAATATCCAAATCAATATATACTATGGAACAAAGGTTATAAATAAATATGGAGTTCAATAAAGATAAGTAGCAATAATTGGCATAACCTTCTCAACATGTTATGGACTTAATATGAAAAAAAATGATAAATAATCAAAGTAGAGAATTTGAAATAAAAAAAAAGATATAGAAAGAAAAGTAACATTTGGTTATGGAAAATATGAATAAAAAACCACATTATTATTACCAAATAGTTCAATGTTATCGACTCCATCTTAGTTCAACAATTGTTCACATGGACACAAATCAAAGATATTCATTTGGAAATTTGAATCATTTATTACCGCCACACTTATCCTCTAAGTGAATGTCAACTTAATCTATGTTTAGTAATCTTCAAATTCAAATTGTTCGGTCCCCACAATAAAGTTCTTCATGTAATATAAACCAAGTTTTTATATGCATGGATTCAACATCCCTAAAAAGAATCATAAATAATTACACGTTGAATGTGATTAATTGTATTATACATATACAAATAGATATAGAAATTTAGAACAGAAAATATTTTTCATATTGCAACACTATTTCAAGAGAAAAGGAACTGCTTGTATTATCATGTTTTGGAATCTGCCATAATCAAATTACGCACACCTTCAAATTCTATTACATCTTTATTTGGTTCACATCACTAATCAAATCAACCTTTGAAGCCATAATATCCAAAACAACAATATAGAATTTTTTTAAGGGAACAATATAAAAATTTTGATTCTTATATCAATTGTACTTATTATTTAAACAATTTCATAAAGCCAGTATCTATATATGGCTATAGCAGAAAGAAGAATACCACTATTATTATATGTCTTGACAATTGAACAATCAGAAGAAGAGTTTTTGAATTCAGCTTATGATTGAATCATCATACTCCTTTTAGGTTGATTGAGCTTATTGTTATATTTCTCATATAACAATTCTCACAACAGAATTTAATTCAATTTTTTTTTTTTGTCAAATGATAAACATAATTTTAATTTTAATTTTTTTTGTGAGAAGATAAACTTGAGCTAAATTTTTTTTATTCGAACATTTGATAAACATTAGTCGAATTAGAACGTAAAGGAAAAAGGTTATTGATTTTTGTAGATTGGGTAGTGTAGTTGGAAAAAATATGATATAAAGAATAGGTAATGGCTGCTAATTTTCATCTTATTTAAAACTTTGAAAATTTTATTCTTCAAAGCCATTTAAAACTCATAAAAAAAAACC
>CANXYI010483150.1:0-11951 GCA_948208565.1 Hura crepitans
ATGTTAATTTTGCAAATGTTGCAAAATAAACTAAATTCAACCTTATAGGATCCAAAAATTGTAAGTTAATTATATGCATTAGAAATGCATGTTAAGGGTGTATGTCTGGCATGATGATTAGTTATGGACAAAAAAATGAGATTTATGTGCATTGCATGAATTTTTTCTTTGGTTAAATTAGCCCTACATGTCCTAGTTTTTCTCTTATTTCTCTATCGTATTTCTCTTCGCATCTAATTCGTTGCACATGTAACATGAGGTTTTTTGATGTATATGATATGTAATTAGATTGCATAGGGTTAGATTATGATGAAGAAATACAAGGAGTAAAAATAGAGAAAAAAACCCACGAAGAAGGACTAAGAAGAAAGAGATAAAAGTGTTCTTTTATTTCTTTTTGGGTTTGTAATTCATGCATAACTACCTAGAATTCAACCCAGATTAATTTCCTTTGGTATAAAGAAATCAATGTAGTAAATGTGCATAACTAAATCTTATATTTAATGTGATTAAATAGCATGTGTATGATTTAATATGATTAAATATGCATGTGCATGCCAAAGCATGTCAAATCCCTTTACATGAGCTTACCAAAGTATTCAACCTTGATAAGACTAAAATGGAAGAAATCCCTTAAAATAAATGCTAAGAGTTGTAAGCCTTTTATTGGAATAGTTTTAACTAGAGTTCTTCTTAATGTCGGGTTGTGGGGCAAACCTAAGCCCATGTTACATCGAATATGTTACAGCTATAATAATGGGTCTATCTTAGGCAGTCTATTAGCTTGTTAGGCAAACCTAAGGTTAATAGTTCTAGAGGTAGACTGAGGAAATGTGTATGAGATACACATGCACCAAGAGTTGGTAACCCAATGATCAGTAGTTACATATGATGTAATTGGCGTGAGATGCCTACCATTTCTATTACGATTTGGTCTTATTGTGCAAACCTAAGGTTTGACCTTAACAAGGATAGGTACTATCTCACTAGGAAAACCATCAAGTTTTCTCAGATTAACATGAGGGTTATTAATTCATAATAAAATAATGAGAGCACATACGGATTTTATAAAAAAAACCTTATAAAATGTTTTCATGTACACAATCATACCTAACATGTTTCAATCTTTACATGTCAGTTGTTGTACTGCAACATGAGTGCATTTACCTAAATTTGTACATGATTCTTGATACCCACCTAAATTTGTACATGATTCTTAATGCCAATATTGACTTAAATGACTTTAAAATCTGAGAATAGTTCTCAAAAGTGAGAAGACATATATGAATTGGGCATATGTATTTCACCTCTTTTAATTGATGAATATTCCTGCTGGGAGTAGGAAGCTTTTTCAAAAGAACATAGGGATGGCAATATGATTGCCTCTATGTTTCCTAAACTTTAGAAAGAGCATGGGTATGTATTGCTCAAATCTTGAAATATCATCTTATGAAATAAAACATAAGTGATATGTAAGATATTATTTCATTTGAAGATAATAGAGGACACTTCAAGAGCTATAAGTGTTGGGCTTCAATTCCATTGTTTTATGATATATCAAAATTAAAAGTTAATTCTACAATCATAAAACATGGTAAATCTAACCAAGACTTTTCTAGTTGAGAATAAAAATAATAGTCTATTAGTTAAAAGACTATAGAAGTAGAAAGAAACTACTCCTAGAAGCAGAACTACAAGGCTTACCTTGTGTCTTAAATGAAAAAGGGAGTATGTGATGCTTCAATTTTAGGTATTAGTATTATTGAGATTGATACAAGTACTACTTTCACACAAGGGTATTGGATGCTAGTTGTGTCAAATAAAGAGCACTAGAAGGTTAAACAAGAGTGATGTGGACCTACAAGTGGCAAATAGAGCAAGAGTTGCTACATTAGCTGTAGGGACATATCATTTGTTTTTGCCTTCTAGACTTGTACTAGAACTTAATAATTGCTTTTTTGTTCCTTTCTTGAACAAGAATTTTATTTCTTTATCTTGTCTTGCTAAATGCGATTTTGATATTTCCATCAATAAGAGCAAAGGTTAATATATTTATAAAGACAATGTTTTATATTGTTCTAGATTGAATGTTAATGGAATGTATGTTCTTGATAATCAAAAGGAACTCTATAATATTAATATCAAGAGACAAAAGGTGGATAACCTAAAGCCATCTTTCTTGTGGCACTGTTATTTAGGCCATATAAATAAGAAGCACATGTTTAAGTTGCACAAGTCTGGCGACTTAAGTTCATTTAATTGTGAATTAATTGAAACATGTGAATCTTGTTTATTAAGAAAAATCACAAAGACACCTTTTAGTGAAAAAAGTGAAAGTATTAACAGACTTTTGGACCTTATACATATAGATGTATATGGATCAATGACCATATATGAAAGAGATGGGTTTCTCTACTTCATAACCTTTATTGATGATTACTCACAGTATGGGTATATGTACTTCATGAAGTATAAATGTAATATATTTGTTAAAGCACAAATATAAAGCCATTGAAAAGTTTAAGGAATTTAGAAATGAAGTTGAGAAATAACTTGACAAAAGTATTAAAACGCTTCAATCAGATTACGATGGCAAATACTTAAGTTATGATATTTAGAGTTATTTAGGAGATAATGGTACATTTTCTCAGTGGACTCCTCTAAATACACTATAGCATAATAGTGTATCTAAAAGGACAAATCGGACTTTTTTGGACATGGTTCAATCTATAATGAGCTTTACTGATATGCCTAGATAATTTTAGGGTTATACATTAGAAACTGCTATTTATCCTTTAAATAGTGTTCTATCAAATTTGGTTAATGTTATCCCATATGAGATATGGTGTAATAAGAAACTAATTCATTCACATTTGAAAGTGTGGGGTTGCCCTGCCTATGTGAAAAAGAATTATATTAGATAAGTTTGATGCTAAATATGACAAGTGCTTATTTATGGGATATCCAAAATAGTCACTTGGATATTATTTCTACAATAAATTAGAATAAAAGGTGTTTGTTTCAAAACATGATATCTTCTTAGAGAAAGAGTTTCTTTTAAAGGAAGATAATGGGAGTAAAATCAAACTTGATGAAGTTCGTGATCCATAAATAGAAGCAAATTAACTGATCGATCTTGAATCTATTACACATAGTGATGATCTAATAGCAAAACCTATGAAAACACAAATTTCTAAACATTTTATTAGGGTTCATATTGCTCTTAAGAGATATAAATTTCTCATAGATGAGAATAATGATGTGACCATAGTAGAAGATGATGAGCCTTTTAACTATGAGAATATTTTAAAGAGTTTAGAATCAGAATTATAGTTAAAAGCCATGCAATCCGAAATGGATTCCATGTATGACAACCAAATATGGACTTTGATTGATGTACTTAAAGGGATTAAACCCATTGGGTGCAAATGGATCTTCAAGAAGAATAGAGACATAGAGGGTAAGGTTGTTACCCATAAAACAAGGTTTGTTCAAAGGGTTATCGTCAAAGATAAGGAATTAACATTGGTGAAACTTTTTCACCAATAGCCATGCTTAAATCCAATAGGATTTTTCTTGCTATTGCTACTTATTATGATTATGAGATAAGGCAAATGGATGTGAAGACATCTTTCATTAATGGAAACCTATCAGAGGAGGTGTATATGACACAACCTAAAGGATTCACATCCACATATAGCAAGAAGGTGTGCAAGCTTTAGAAGTCCATCTGTGGACTAAAGCAAGCATCCAGGAGCTAGAACATCTAATTTGATGAGGCAATCAAAGAGTTTGGTTTCTCACAAAACCTGAATGAACTATGTGTTTACAAAAAGGTTAGTAGGAGTGTAGTCATTTTTTATTTATTATATATGGATAACATTTTAATCATGGGAAATGATATCTCTATGTTGCAATCAATTAAAATTTGGCTATCTAAGAAATTCTTCATGGAAAACCTTGGTGAAGCAACCTACATATTTGGTATTCAGATCTATAGAGATAAATCCAAGAGTTTGATTGGTCTTTCACAGTCTACATACATAGATAAGATGCTAAAAACATTTAGCATAAATCTGCCAAAGAAAGGATTCAATCATGTGACTCATGGAAAGATCTTTTCTAAGTCTATATGTCCTAAGACATAAGAGGAAAAAGAATGCATGAGTAAGATTCTATATGCCTTAGCTATAGGATATGTCATGTTTGCTACGTTATGTACTAGACTTAATGTAGCATTTGCACTGAGTGTCATGAGCAGATTTTAATCCAATTATAGAGAGGAGAATTGGGTGGTTATCTAGAATATCCTTAAGTACTTAAGAAGAACTAAAGATTTATTCTTGGTATATGAAGAAGGGAATTTGAAAGTAAGTAGCTATATGGATGCTAACTTTTAGTCTAATAAAGATGATTGCAAATCCCAATCAGGTTTTGTGTACTTATTTGTAGGAGGTGCAAGTAGTTGGAAGAGTTCCAAATAGAATACAACTATAGACTCAACAATCGAGTTAGAGTACATTATAGCTTTTGATGCAGCTAACGAAGCAGCATGGATCAAGAAGTTCATCATTGAACTAGGAGTGCTACCAACCATTGATGACCTAATACTTTTGTATTGTAATAACAATGGGACTATTGCATAGGCCAAAGAACCACAGTCTTATCAATGATCTAAACATGTACTTAGGTATTACCATCTCATCAGAGAGATAGTAGTTAAACAAGTTGTAAAGATTAAAAGAGTCCCCAACAATCAGAACATTGTTGATCCTCTCACTAAGGCACTATCTTATAATAGATTTGATCTCTATGTAAATAATATAGTATTAGGTACATGAGAGAATGGCTCTAGTGTAAGTGAGAGATTATTAGTAGTATGACTTAAAGCTTGTATGTAATAGGGATATTTTGTGTACACAATAAACTTTGAATTATAATAAAAAGGCATTCTTTATTACTATAGTGATTATATTAATTCTTTTGTTTGTTATGATATTAAAATTTGTAATAATGTCACTAGTATATTCATAGTGTAGAGGAAATAATAAAGTATTCATAATGTGAGATTATTATTACATACAAATGTGAAATACTAAAATTATCCCTCATTATAGTATTAACAAGGTGTGACATTGTTAATATGGATATACTAGTGTATGTTATTCTCTTTTACTTAGTTAAACAATAGTTCTCACAAGTTGTAAGCATAAGGATGTTCACATGGATAAATAATCTATATCATTGAAACAATCTCATCATATCAGTTATGCAAGTATCTTTTGACTTGAGATCACCAAAGTTATCTTAAGTATGGAAAACTATACTTTGACTCCGATGCTCTTACATCACTATGATGTATATATAGCGAGGTGATTAGGTATAGTTTAAAGTACTTGAAGGTAGTTGAGTGATTAACAAAGGATTCACCACCTCATATTATATTGAGGTGTTTTTCTTACTATTTTAATATGCCTTTATTTTGGGAATCTTTGGCCAAAGTAAAATGCAAATGTGAATAAGATTCACAAGAGCATTTTTGGAATAAAGGAATAAGTATTAAAAGGGCTTGATTTAACACACTTAATCAATCATTGAGTTGATACATGTCCATACTAAAACCTAAATGAGATAAAGTGTAGTGAAAAGATGAATTACACGATAACTATATATGGAAAGGTTAAGTCCAACCACTTGAGATTTTTGACACTTAGGTAGTCTTGATGTATGGCTAGAAACCACTCTAAACCTGTACACTAGTGGATAATTGGTTAGAAATCAATTATTAGACCATAAGATTCCCAATTAGACTAGGACTTTTGTCCATTATGTCCTACTAACATGCTTCGAAAGCCCATATAGTCACACATCGATAGGAACAAATTAATGAGGTAAAACTACAAAGTATTTAATGACATGGGATGTCATTAAATAGGAAGAAATAAAATGAGAAGACTTATTGGGCTTGAAGCCTAAGAGAACAGCTTAAAACATTAATTAAGTGTTGATTAAATGTTTTAAATCACTGGGTCAGAATTAAGCCTTTTAATTAATTAATTAAAAGTCCATTTTTTCAGACTTTTAGGGGTTTAAGGGCTAGAAAATCTAACCTAAGGATGACAAAAAAAGTATAAAACCCTTGTGAATACATTCACAAAAAGAGAGCCATAACAGAGAGAATAGTTCTCTACCATTATTCCAAATTCACCTTCTTTTGAGTTTTCTCCTTATTTCTTCTTGAATTTTATTTCTTACTAACACCTAGAAATAAAATTCACTTATACACCTCTTGGAGAGTTCTCATTGAATTTGCTACTAGTCTAGATACCTTATAGGTGTTCTCTAAAGGATCACTATGATTTGTGACACCTTAGTGAGGTGAAAGGCTATAAATTGGAATGGCATAGAGCATTTTTGGTAAATTCTTATTTTGTGATTTCTTTAATTTTTATTTTTTAATTTTTCAATGTTCCAACCTTTACTGAGGTTCTATGGCTGTTTAATACACCACTAAGTTATATAGGTCAGTGCACCAATTTTTCTTTTGTAGAATGTAGTTTTAAAGATAAGAAGAAATAGTAACTTTTCTCCGGTAGTCCCAACAAATCCAAGGCTTTAGAAGATAAACTTATTGGTATATATATAATTTTGTATTTTTTATATTGGGCACTCATATGTAGATGTGACTTAATGTAATTAAGGGTATTTTGTGAATGATGTGTATGGACTTACAAACTTATAAACTTTATGATATGATTATGTATATAGAATGTTATTTAATAGTTTATTTGGTTTATATCAATATATGTGATTTTGTTACATTAGATATGTGTATGTTGTTAGAGATATTATGTGATATGTGACATGGTTAAAGTGTGAATTCAAGTTCATTGTTGGGCTATATATTGGTAGTGTTATTTATGTGTAGGTACTATTTAGGATAATATCATCAAATAGACATCATGCTATTAGATATTTAACATGGAGACCTTGAATAGTTAATATGATAAGCATAAATTAAGATATTATGGTTAATCTTTATAGACTAAAATAAATATGTGACATTACAATAAATGTGATTAAGAGAGTAATAAGGATATGGATGATGGCATCGATTATGTAGCATCTTTTATTCAAATATATACATGGGTTGAGTGAGGGATGTTACAAGATTAATAGGTTTAGATGGACTTTTAGGCTAATCTGACCAACAACATTCACACGAACCTTTTCACTAAAGTGGGTGATATGTGCGAATCTAATTTGCTAGTCCAATAATTAAAATCAACTTTTAAATGATGTATTAAATGGTATAATGATTATTAACTTCAAACAACATAACATATGGTTAGATCTATTATAATAATTGTGGTTTTGATCAATAGAGATCTTTAAACCGAACTATTTGCCTTATTAGAGATTTATGATTTATAATAAAAATGAAAAGTAATAGTAAACCTTAGAATTACCTAACTAACACTTTAAATAATAGGAAAGGTAAGATTTTCAAAGAAAATATTTATTTTGGTGATGGTTAGAAGCTCTAGTAGAGTAGCTTTCCACTTAAGGTTTTTCAAGATATAAAGTCCTTTCTGAGTTTTGAAAAAGAAGCATTTGTAGAGGGAAATTTAGGAATATTGATGATTGGATTGGTAGATTTTTAGAAGGAAATCCCAAATAGGAGGTAGAATTAGAATAAGAAAATTAAGTTCTAAAAACTGTTTGCAACAAGGTACATATGGACCTTATTATGACACGTATAGTGTCCGTGTAGACTTAATTATAAGGAATTTCTTATAGACTTTAATCCTTGCAAACTAATGTTCATGTGGACTTAGGTTAGCCAATAGCCTACTGTTTGACTTTCTCTAGCTATCATAATTGGCCTTAAACCTAAGGTGTCTATGTATACATTAATGAATATATAAATTTTAAAAAATATATATATCTTTTTTAGTAGAAATCTTTTAAGGAATATTTGCTTATAAGGAATAGTAGGACTAATAAGACTATGACTTATTTGCCATTTAAAGAAGAAGTTTTCTTAGGAATTTAGATTCTTTTTTATATCACCTAAAATCCTAAGTTGAATTCCTTTTTGATACATCCATTTTATTTTCATACAAATTATAAAAACTGGACAAGTGCCCTAGGGTCTCTACAAGATACCCTAAAATATTGTTTCTACATAAGATAACTTAATAACTATGCATAACCAAATCAAAGACACATTTCAAATACCCATATAATTAAGACAATAATCAAAATGCATGACTCAAACAAAGATAAAAAAAACACTAAATCAAGTGTCAAACTATCTTAACCACTAATTTAAGATAATGATAAAAAAATTCATCAAGCACTTAACTAAAGAAGTATTAGCGTATAAAATCTTCAATAAATACATAAATAAAACTATTGTATTTAAATGAAATGTGGAAGTTTTACATGCTTGGAGATAGTAAACTAATCACTACTAAGGTATTAATCCTAAAATAAAAAATAATTATACAAAAAAAAATTGAAAAAAAGATTTAATATGTTGGAAAAAAATAGCCAAAATATTTATGGATAACATAAATGTAAATAACAAAATATATCAAATTAGAGAAACATGTAAAATTTATTATGTTTAGGCACTAAAAGCACTAGGATTTTTATGTCTTTGATGATTGCAAAAGATAGGCCTAAGTAATGAGCTGAAACAACCAAAACCTAATCTAAATGGTGGACCAATTAGCTTAAGGTCCACATGGACTAACAAACAAACAACCTAGAGGAACCAAGCCTATAGCTTATGGTTTGCCTAAACCTCTAAACTAATGGTCTGCATGAACCTTATTCCCAAATTGAGGTCTACATAAACCTCATTTCAAAAAGCTTTTAAAATATTAATTTTCCTATTTGGATTTTGATTCTTATTCTGATGAGACTTCCCATTCAGCTAAATGAAAACACCTTACTAGAGCCTTATAATAACCTTTCTTATGAACTTAATTTGATATGTGGAATTCACCTAAGAAAACTCTATTGTCAATGCAATTCTACAAGTCCTAACCCTCACCTAAACTTATTATTCTTTTTGAAACTCAGCCTTTATCTTGTTGCTTAGAGCATTAATCATAAGGTAAGATTTGAGGCCATTATTTTTATTCTTTTTCTTTACTTTAATTGTTAAGCAATAATCTCCTATGATTAATTGACATGTAAGGTGATTCATTGTATTACCCATGTCAATTATAAGAGTAAATTATCTTTTATACATTGTTTTCTTCATGCTTTAATCATTCATAGAATAATTGTAATTGTATTTGTATTATAGAACTGACGATTGGTCCATAAAGGCCTTATTTAAAGAGGATTCAAGTTCATATAGAATAAATATTTAATATAGCTTATTTAATATGGTATGTATAGACTTACTTTCAATTAATAGTGTTTATGTTATTTTAATTTTTGATTGCTTTGTTAATTGCTAATAATGACATTAAGGACTAATTATGCATATTATGTTAATAACCATGACCGTTCATATTATCTTTATGCATTTTTATCATATGATATTATGCTATTATTAGGTCCCTACAAACCTCTCATTGTTATTCTAACAACCTTACTAGATTTGTGCAAATTTTGGTCATACACAATGGATTTGTGGTCTGCACAGACTTATTTTGTGCATGCAACTAGTCCATATAGACCTAGTGAGAAAGCTTGATCAAATCCTTATAGACTTGACTATGTTTAGTCTTCAACAATTTTGTTATATATTTAGTTTATTTCATTCATTCATTATTTTATGCAACTTTTTTAATATGGTTGTAATAAGTAGTTTATTTAAACTTATTTCATAAAATACAATTTCACATTAATGCTTTTTCTAGATAATTATTTGGTATTTTTCTAATAAAATGGTTTAATTCTTCCTTAGTAAAAGTCACTCTAAAATGTATTTTAATAAAGGCCAATCTCCTAGAGATGGGAGTTAGGCATTACTGCCAATTCTTATGAAATTATGGGCAATTATCAGGTCACTAAACAACTAACTAATAGCATGTTTTATGGTTATACATATTATTGTATTTATGTTATTATTTGATGTGTTTTTAATTATTTCAATTTACTTTTCATGATGTGCAAAGGTTTTGCTTGCATGATAAGGGGCTAATAAACATTAGAATGTTAGAGGGGTATATTATAAGGGCATAAAAAAGATATTGATTCCAAACTCTTTCTAGATGAATGATCAATAGGTCTTGGTGTAAAGCTCGGTGACTTCATCAAACCACCTCATCCCTCTATAGTGGCTACTCCATCGAGGATGAGAATTGAATCCGATAGTAACTAAATAATATACCTTTTGTTATTCTAATTTTTATCAATCCCATGCACTACATGCCTTATAAACTTTATTCTCGTTATCCTATATGGTGTTGCAAACCATGAACCCATTTTTCACTCATATTTATGGGATTACTAGCATATATATCACTCACAAGCCTTATACCTTTGGGTATATTAGAAGGTGAACAAATCGGTCACTTTACCCTTAATTACAAAGACCTGTTAGGAGGAATCTCTGCTTGTGACCTTAACCTTTTTTTACAAAACCATGAAGCCCGTGTAGTTAAGGTTAGTAACTTCTCCTAGGTTTTTATGACCCTAAATGTGTATTATTGCATTGTGAATTTGTTGTAGGCCTTTCATTGTGCCTTTGTTAAGGTTGGGCTTAGCCTGATTTCACTCCAAATAATACTTAAATGTTATAGGATATTATTCTTGCATGCACTTTCAATAAGAAAGGTCATTGGGCCTAATTTGGCCCTTGTTCAAACCTATATATCCTTTAATGATACTTAGGTAAGCCCACCTAAAAAATATTGCTTAGATGACATGCGCAGGAGTAATAAGGTTGGAAGAATTATTGTTTATGTTTATCTTTGTAGACACTAACATGCATCATCATTATTTATTACCTTTATCCATGTAGCAATATTGTAACACATAAATAACATGCATCTTATAGCATTAGTCCTATATTTTATAGTATTAGTCATATATCATATAGGATCTTATAAGTTTATTTATGCATTTACATGCGTCCTATAAGTATCTATGCATAAACTTAGTATAGGAACATCAAGCATTTGTATCAATCATGCATCACTATGTAGAAGTCCACCACAATTATCCATACATATCTACATTATTCATACACTTTTCTCATGTGTCTTCATCTAAGGAAATTAATCATCTACCATGGATTATTAGAATTGTTTTGCCACATTATGTAAGTTACCTAGGCATATTGTGCACACATTATGCATCATACTAGCCCTTTATTCTTATGTATACGCTCATAAGAATTATGTAGCATCCTATATCATCCTACCTAGGCTTAAGCATGCATTATACATCATATAGACTCCTGTAATTTTACCCACACATTAAGAATAGGTACATCACATATTCATGCATTAGCATACATTATGCATATAATGCATGCATTAGAAATAGTTTACATCATGCATCACTATAGAGATTATGTATTTTTACTGGGGATAAGAGTGGTTAGTGGAGTGGCCACCTGGCCTCTACACCAGGACCTCTAATCTTCTGTACCAGAAGGGTTTGAAATTTTAGATCTTATTTATTCCCCAATAATATATTGTCTATGTATATTGTAATTTTTATCAATCCCTTATCAAACAAGCATGCATTATATTTAAACTAGTTATGTCACCTTTTTATGTAAAGAAAGTAAATCACAGTAGTTAAAATAATGCAATAAAGTAAATTGTACATCCATAAAGAGGGTTATTGAATGATTGTCACTTGACCTAAAAATTACTCGTAATTTCATAGGAAATGGCAGTAATTGCCTAACTCCCATCTCTAGGAGATTGGCCTTTATTAAAATACATTTTTATATGACTTTTGATTGCTCAAAT
>CANXYI010483196.1:0-12665 GCA_948208565.1 Hura crepitans
TCAAGAGACATCTTATTCTCATTACTCCAACCTAGCTTCCAACTTTACAAGTTCACTTTTCTCAAACCCAACCTTTTCCTATGATGAGTCTAAGAGGAGAATGATCCAAGTAACAAAACATTTACTGACCTATGCATTATACATCATAAATAATAGGTTCACTCACACTAACTCTCACCTATTTATACATCTATTTTAGGAAAAAAATTACCCATTTTGCTTGCCTCGATTCATACATTCATCATAGCAAAAGATGCATCTATTGTTCAACATACATCTGCCTTCACCATTCATTACAAGGCAAAATACATTCATCATACATTATTATTTTTCACTCATTAATCATAAGAGTTGATTCATTCATTTAAAGGTCATAGTCATGTCTTACATGCATTCACCATTCATGTGAATTCTCCATTCATTTAAGAGAAAACAAGTAAAACACATGAATCACTACAAGAAATGCATCATTCACCACTTAGTCAAAAACATACCTTGTCACATTCCTTCATCTAGAAAAGGTTATAAACCAATACCTATCATTACATTCATCATTTAACACTCAAAACATACTTGAAAAGATTAGGAGCTAACACATATATCATAAACACCCAATTAACTTATTCCTTCACAAAATCACCTCATCAGTTTCCTGTGCATGGAAAGCATACATCAATCATGCATACTTTCTTATATATGAAAAGCATGCACCACCTTCCTATGCATGAAAAGCATGCAACATCTATCCACAATTTCCGATGCATGAAAAGCATGTATCCATCAATCTTGAATCATCTATCCATAATGTCCTATGCATGAAAGCATACACCCATTACTCATTCATTCAATATCATTTATCCATATCTTCCATATGCATGAAAGCGTGCATCATATATCTCCATACTTTCCTTATGAATGAAAAGCATGCATCCTTTATTTCCATGTTTCTTATGTATGAAAAACATACATCACTCATCCACACTTTCCTACACATAAAAGTATGCATTATTTATCTATGTTTTCCTTCGCTTGAAGAGCATGACTCATTCATCATAGTTTCCCTTGCATGAAAAGACATGCAACATATTTTCCTGTATGAGAACATGCATCTTCCATGCATATTAACCATATATGCAGTAAGTGACAAAATTACGAAGCCAATAAATGGTGCAAATGACCAAGAAGTCGAATGGTGTGAAGGATAAAGCCATCAAATAGTGCAAAGAACAAAGCCACTGAAAGGTGCAAAAGTTAAAGCCATTAAATGGTGCGAATGACTAAGCCATTAATGGTACAAATGACCAAGTTGTTGAATGGTGTGAAGGATAAAGCCATTGAATGGTGCAAATGACAAAGCCACTGGATAGTGCAAGGAATAAAGCCATCGAATGGTGTAAATGACAAAGCCATCGAATTGTGCGAATGAAAGTTTGATCTTAAAGGTACGAGAAAATAACCTGTATCACGCAGGCATGATAATAGTAAGGTGGATCATGAAAAGCCGAAAATAACAAGACTTTAGTTATGTACTTTGATGTGTACTATTACTTTAGCATTTCACATCACACACTAAAGTGGGGGCAACTATAGATGCCTTGATTTTGAGTCTAGTACTTTCTTATGTATTTAGACTTTAACCCGAACCAAAAATCTCAAAGTGTAACCCGAATTGTGAAAAATATGGGAATCTATGTCAGTAGCATAGGGCTTAGGCTGAAAGGCCCAAGCTCGAACCCTGACACTAATTCCAATAGGGGTACGGGGGTGAGCCCGTGGTATGCACCTATTTACCTTTTTAGGCCAATGATGATAACCAAAGATAGGCTCAAGCAACAAGGCAAGCTACCTAAAACCTGAGTCTGTATGGACGAACATGGCATAAGTCCATATGAACTTAATGCTATGAGGTCTATACCATAGTCAGCCTAGACTAGTAAACCCAAAGCCTAAGGTTTGCATAGACAAGCCATAGCCTATGTTTGCATGGACTTATACAACTTAGCCTAAAGCCCACAGACTGATAGGAAAACCATGCCTAAGTCTGCATGAACTAAGCTATGTAAATCCACATGGACTTATCAATTTAAAACTTTTAGAAGTGTAAAATTCCTATTCAAGCACTGAATCCTAATCCTAGTAGGACTCTGCTTCTTTTAAATGGGAAAAGCCATTCACCAACCTCATAAATACCCTTTTTATCAACCTATTTTATGGGGAGGAGGAATACACACAAGATACAGTTAAAAATAATTGACAAAGGATTCGCTCTACTAGTCCTAAGCCCTTAATAAAATAATCATTCTTCCAAAACCTAACCATTGTCTTATTGCTTTATGCTAACTTCAAGGTAAGATCTGAGGCTCCTTTGATCATATTAATTCATTTATTTATGTCATTTGCTATAACTAATGATCTCCCATAATTGATTATCATATGAGTGGTTCTATGTAATCCCCATAACAATTATAGGAGTAGGTTAGGCTTCTAAATTGGTTTAAGAATGTTCTAATCATTCTTGGAAAATTGTAATCGGACTTACATTTTAAAATTGATGACTAAGTCCGTATAAACCTATTTTTAATGATAGAAAGTCTGTACGGACCTATAAATTGAATGTGTATGTGATAGGAGGTTCGCATCAAACTATAAGTTGAATATGTATGTAATATAAGGTCCATATGGACCATGGTATGATAATAATATCATGTTTTCCTTGTCTATTATGTTTTAACATATTTTATTCACCATGTATAACTATATCATTCTATTCCTTAATATGAATGTTGTTAGTATTTTGGAATTAATGTAGGTTTGCACGGACTCTTTATCACAAGGATCCTAGTTTGCATAGACATATAAGTCTTTTGCATGTCTATTCTATTTTATAATTTGTATGGACTCCCTCTCATGAGGATCATAATTCGCACAGATAATCGTCTTTGATTTCTAGTCCTCACTTATATCTGCATTTCTCACCTTCTTTATGGGTTCTTTATGTGTTCTTTATCTGGTATTATTAACCTTTTCTCTTTTGAGTTGTATGCAAATGGCCCTTCTCACTGGAGTAGAGGTCCGAATGGACATAATAACATTTATGCAATAGTCCACATAGATAAGTCAACATATTAATGAGACCATTCTAATGCATTAGATTATTTCTTTTGGTTTTGTACTATTTATACTTCATTGCTTATTTTAGGGTTGTAATAGCTAGTAAATAACTTGTTTTACAAGCTAAAACCTAACTTCATATCAAAAGGTTTTCTACCTAATTAAGTGGTGTTTCCTTTAACAAAATGGATTTATATTTTTTTAATCAAAAGTCACAATAATGAAATGTATTTTTAAAGGCCAATCTCTTAGAGATGGGAGTTGGGCAATTACCACTAATTCCTATGGAATTATGGGTAATTGTCATGTCACACTACAACTAATGAATGACCCACTTTATGGATGTACAATATACTTGTTGTATGTTTTAAATACTACAATTTACTTCTTATACATGAAAAGGTAACATAATTACTTTAAATATAATGCATGCTTACTTGAAAAAGGATTGATAAACATTACAATATATGAAGAAGGCATATTATTAGGGTATAAATAAGATCTAAATTTTGAACCTTTTCTAGTATAAAAGATTAGAGCTCCTAGTGTAGAGGCCAAGTGGTGACTCCACAAACGACTCCCGTTCTCGGTAGAAATACATAATCTCTATAGCATTTATGTACAAATCTTGAGAGGTGCCTTGCCACACATTAAGACTACCCAAGTGTTGAAAGGTCAAAGTTTGTATAATTAAGTCCTAAACATATTAATTCTAATTTTTACATTTTTGTTTCCAAAATGCCTTTGTGAATCTCATTCACACTTGCATTTCACTTTGATAGAAGATTCCTTAAAAAAAGATATATTGTATTTTTGAGATAAACTCCTTATTATAAATAAGGTGGTAAATCCTCTATTGATCACTCAACTACATTTAAGTATCTTAAACCATACCTAACCTCCTGGCTATATATACATCATGGCAAAGTAAAAGCATAGAGCCAAAGTATACTGATTGGTACTTAAGATAACCTTGGTAGTGTTAACTCTGAAGATACTTACACCTACTAATATGATGAGATGTGTAACACCTCGAAAATCCCGACAATTATGAATAGTACTTTCCTAAGATGAATAGTATTCTTAAGACTCGAGATACATTGAATTCACCAAGGGAAAGCATTAATCATAAAATAATTTTAGACAAAGTTTGAAGTCACTTAGAGGTTGTTAGGGTGGTTAAAAATGCTAGGATAAATTTTATGGGAATGTCTTAGGAATAGTGCCTAAGGTAATAATGAACCTTAAAGTAATTTAAAAGTTGCTAAAAAAATTATGAAAATATTACAACCTAATACTCAAAACTCTAGCAAATCTAATGGCATAGAAATTAGAATTTTTTAACATCGAGAAGTAATTTTTCCAAAAATTGAGCAACTTAAAAATGCCAAAATAAATTTAATTTATTAAGTTTTGAGCTCAAATTTTGAGGATAATTAGAAAATAATAAAATTGAATTTTTGGCATAAAAATTGTAATTTTTGGACCCTAAGAAGTGAAGGAAATTTTGGAGGAAAAGGCTAAAATAATAATTTTTAAATGGGGTATAAATGTAGGCATAATTACAAAAATGCCACAAATCACTATTCCCATTTCTCCTACCTCTTACAGTTGACACCCTTTAGGGGATTTCTCCCCATTTCTTCACTTCAATCCTCTATTTTAGAGCCATTTGACTCCATTAAAAATCATTAAAATTACCTTCATGTCTTAAAAACACCCTAGAAGGCAAAATCTCAAAGAAATGAGGCTCAAAAAAGCCAATTTTTGAGACCTATTAATAGTGTCATGAATTTTCTTAGGTAAGAATTTTTTTTATTTTTGTAATTTTTCCTAGAAACTAAAGGTGCCCAAAAGTCTGTATATGGCCTCAGATTAATTTTTAAAGCTTCAATTAATTTATTGTAATTTTTTGAATTTTTGTTTTGATTTTAGTTAGGGAATTCTTAACCAACTCGGGATAAGGGCAAGGCAAAAGTATAAAGAGTCTTAGGGCATCCTTACAGATGTTACAGTACATGAAATTGGAATAATTTGTAGGAATTCATGTGGAAAGTTAATAAATGCCATATTATGGAAAAATTGTCATTAATGCACATTTAATGTGTTTGGTCTTAATATGCATAGTTATGTGTATAATGTGGTGTTTAATGAATGTATGAATATGTTAGAATGTCCAAGATGCTTAGGAATTTAATGCAAATGATAAAATGGTTATATGAGCAATGAAAATGCCATATGTGGCATAATAGGCATTACAAAGTGAAACTCTAGTACATATAATTATGTTTGCCTAAACTAAATATAAATTGCTTGAATTATGGATATAGAATGGTATGTAAATGAAAGAATGAGTTAGAAAGGTAATGTGTGCATTTTTAGTGAAATTGAGGTTGAAAATGCTTATGATATAGAAATGGTTTTGTGTAGATATTTAGTGTGCATATTAAGTGGAAATGAACTTAATAATGGCAAATACATGATATAGAACACATAAATGGCCTTTTGAGTATGACAGCTAAAATTCTGATGTCGCATGTGTATATGTATGGTTGTTGTGCTTGATGCCTTAAAAATGCCACTAAATGAACAAAGTGAGTGTGAGTGTGTGTGATGTGTTGGTCACAGCATGAAGTGGGATATGGCATATCTATGCATTTACAATTTATGTTTATTGTTAGAATGGGGTATTAATATTTAAGCATGGCTATGCTTAGCTTACTCATTTGTATGCCACATTCATAATGTTAATCAATGGTGTATGTGATTAGAAGGCATAAACAAAAATGTTTCCATATTGAATGTTTTTAATTTATGTAAGACTATTAATATGCATATTAAGAATGTTAAGCACACCTAATAAGATCAAATTTGCACCTAAAATGCCTTAATTAAGTTAAAGTGGTCGAATGGCCTAAATATGGTATTAAGAAGAAAATGGCACTTAAAATGATGAGCTATTGGTATCATCATGTTGCTTAATACCAATTTTCCTATAAACATGAATAATGACACTTAAAATGAAAATCTTGACCTAAAAGAGGTATTAAAAACTAAAGGAACCTAAAATGGGTTTTTAAAAGGCATATTATACCTTGATTTGTGCCATAAGGAGAATAAAGGCATAAGTGGACATGAATTTCCATTATGATCGTAGATTGAGCTATAAAAATGAAAAGAATATTAAAAATCAACAAATTGAGTTGGATAGTGTTGATGAATAAGAAATTTGCATTATGTGTGTAAAATGGCCTAAAACTGTGTTTTTTAATGATAATGCAATTTTAGTCATTCTTATGGCTAAAACATATATGATAAAAGCTATAACAACTCATTTAAGATGGAGAAACTAAAAATAATGATTTGTAGTCTATGAAATGTGACAAATAAGGATATGGATAGGTTAATCAATCAACTAAAGGATATAGCAGCTGCTAGGGCACTTTGGTGCTTAGATATATCTAAAGGTTCACTTTCAATCTTACCTATGGATATGTGTGTTGAGATCTTATGATCACATAGGTGTAGCCATAAGGTTCCAAGATAGAAACCATTGTACAGACACATACGAGTGTAGCCACAAGATACCATAGAGGAAACCATGGCACAATTTATGCTAGTGCAGTGGCCGTTAGGTCCAAATGTGGATCAATGGATAGCATACTATCCTATTATCCATAGAATTAGAGTGGTTGTCATGGGAAATAAATGAATGAATGAAAAAGAAAGAAATGAACCAATAACCACACTATGCATGAGATGTGATAAAATGGCTAAATAGTCAACATAAAATGTAAATTTGATTGAAGAAGAATGTGCATTGAACATGTGCTATGATATTCATAAGCGTGAATGAGCTATGGTTATAATACATTGATTATGTCATATGTGTTTCCATTACTGCATATAATACTTGTTATGAACATATGCATGTCTATAAGCATGATTAACATGAATGTATGTTAATGAATGTATAAAGTGTTTTAAATGCCATTAATAGCATAGATTATTTCAATTTGACCACTAAGCATTATGGTTAGTGTGTCGTGTGTTTTACGAGGCATAGGTATGAAAGATAAGTGATAAGAAGGCCTCAAGAGATCAAGGAAGTTAAGTTGAAGCTTTTATCTATTTTGGTAAAGCTTTTGTATTTACAAGTGATGTAATAGGAGCATTCAATGTATATTAATATGGGTTGGGTTACATTGTGTCTATTTTGCAATCTTTGTAACTAAAGACATTTATTTTGGATTGTTTGATGCTTTAACTATTTTGAATTAAAAAATTTCATGCTTGATTTGTATGGTATCTCTTCCCGAGGCTGAGATACCATACTATGTGGTTAGAGTGATCAGAAGGATCACATTTGATTGAGGAACGAATGTATGGATTATAGAAATGCCTTTTATAATGTAGGTTGACATAGGAAAATTATGGGATAGTCCTTGATACAGCCATTATACTGTCGGATTTTCTGCATAAGAATTCCTAATTTTCTATGTGCAACATTGTTTGAAAAAGGTTTTTGAAAACCTATAATTTTATCATACTACTTTTTTAAATAAAGAATGTTAAATAATAAATAAATGGGTAGAAGAGTTTGATATCTTGATATGTTGTGCACACCTCAGTTAGGCTCAGTGATTGATTGGCATTTGGACCAGGTAAGAAGTGTCACATTTATTGGTATCAAAGTTCCTGTTTAGGTGGTTCTAATTTACATTGAGAGCTATTAGAGTTTAGAGTCTACATCACTTTCTATTTGATGTTAAGGCTTATCAAATTATTTTTATACCTATATATACGAAGAGTCCTTTGGCACAAGGTAGTGAGGATGAAATTGAGAGTCATACTCTAACTATGGTTGCACTTGAGGCCACAAGAGTTGGGTCCATATTAGTGAGCATAGTAGTATATGTATAATCCATAAGATAGGTTCCACCAGTGTACCTATAAGAGATGTTATAGCTTCTGAGGAAGGCTACTGCTACAACTCCTCTGCCACCACCATCATACCTGAAGTTCCTTTGTCTCTCCAGAAGATATATCTAGAGAGAGTAAAGAAAATAGGGGCCAATGACTTTAGAGGCCAAGGTAAGGTCTCACCAATAATGGCAGAATACTAGCTAGATCGCACTAAGAAAATCATGAGACACATGAGGTGTATGCAAGAAAGAGAAAGTGATTTGTGCTTTCTCACTTCTTTAGGAAGAATCATCAAAATGGTAAGAGGACCTTATAGAGTATAAGACTGAGGACTAGGTGACTTGAAAGTTCTTTTTAATAGAGTTCCATAAGAATATATCACTGATGATTACCTTGATGAGAGGCAATAATAGTTTATGGATCTAAAGTAGGATCAGAAGACCATTAGTGAATATGAGAAATAGTTTACCATGCTTAGTAGATATGCAAAAGACATTATCGCAACAGAGGCTGATAAGTGTAAAAGATTCGAGAAGGGACCACATATTGACATCAAGTCCCAGGTAGTACCAATGAAGGTAAAGGACTTCTCACAATTGGTATTAGTTTGTAGATCCACTGAAGAAGTGCAAAAAGAGAGGAAAGAATTCTATCAGAATAAGAGGACAAGTAGTCAGGGAGCATTTAGTGTAGCTCCATCATCAGGTAAGAGGTTTAAGGGATTTTAGTCTGGTTCCACTCAACAGACCTTGAAATAGGGCCAGCCATAGAAACAGGCTTAGAGTTGTAAAGGGAGGTCAAGGTAAGCATAGTCACAAGCTACGTCTACACTAAGGTCCATGAATAAGAAGGGACAAGCTCCTCAATGTCTGACATGTAACAAGTGGCATAGGGGAGAATGTTGGTTGAATATGGTAGGAGTGTGTTATTCCTATAGATAAAAGGGTCATTTTTATAGAGGTTGTCCTATGGGATAGAGTGTAGGCCATAGATCAGCTCCTACATAGACTGGAGGTTAGAAAAGTACTAGAGGAGAGAGGACAGAGGGAACACAAAAAGAGAGATCAAAGTCTCAGCCTAAGTAGAGAACACATGCTTGACAGTATGCTGTTAAAGCACAGGAGAATACTGATGAGCCAAATATCATGTTTAGTACTTTTCTCCTCTTTGACTCTCCTGTATTTGCATTAATTGATCTGGGGTCTACACATTAATATGTATGCATAATAGGAACATGAAACTAGGGGTTAGTTTTAGAACTATTTAACTTAGAAATTGTGGTTAGTAACCCCATAGGCCATAATGTGGTAGTTAATAAAATTTATAAAGACTACCCTTTGAGAATACAAGACCACTAGTTCTTAGCTGACTTGATAAAGTTGCCATTTGATTATTTCAACTTTATATTAGGAATAGACTTGTTGTTTAAATATTAAGCAATTTTGGACTATAAGCATAAGAGATTGACTCTCTAGGCTAATGATAAGTTTGAAATCATAATCATGGGAGAGAGCATCAATTTCATATCCAATATGATACCAATGACCACTACTAGAAGTATGATGAAGAAGGGTTATTAGGTGTATCTTGCCCATGTATTTGACACTAGAGCAAAGGAGCTAAATGTCAGCAAGATACCTGTGATGGTTGAGTTTATGGATGTTTTTTCGGAAGAATTATCAAGTTTGCCACTAGAAAAAAAGTTAGAGTTAAGTATAGAGGTTTTACATAATACTGCTCCAGTATTGATAGCACCTTATCAGATGGCACTAGATGAGCTAAAAGAGTTAAAGGTGTAGTTGCAAGAGTTTTTGGACAAGGGAATTATTAGACCAAGTGTTTCACCTTAGAGAGCACTAGTTTTTTTTTATGAAGAAGAAAGATGGTTAACTATGGTTATATGTTGATTACCAATAGTTGAATAAGGTGACCATCAAGAACAAGTATCCACTACCATAGATCAATGACCTATTTGATCAACTTAGATGAGCTAGAGTGTTCACTAAGATAAATTTGAGATTTAGGTACTACCAGTTAAGGGTGAAGGAGTTGGATGTAGCAAAGACTACTTTTAGAATGAGGTATAGTCATTATGAATTCTTGGTAGTGCCATTTAGGCTTAACAATGCTCCTATAACATTTATGGACTTGATGAACAGAGTATTCATACCTTACCTTAACTAGTTTGTTATAGTCTTCATAGATGACATTCTAGTTTATTCGAAGAATAAGGAAGAACATAAGCAGCACTTAAGAACAATTCTTTAGATTTTGAGAGAAGAAAAGTTGTATGCCAAGCTTAGTAAGTTTGAGTTTTAATTGAATGAGGTATCTTTCTTAGGGCATATAGCATCAGCTGAGGGTATTAGAGTCAATCCAAGCAAGATAGAGGCAGTGATGGAATGGAAGCCACCTAAGAACACCCTAGAGATTCAGAGTTTCCTAGGATTGGTAGGGTATTATAGATGCTTTGCCAATGGGTTTTCTTTAAAAGTAGTCCAATGACATGCCTATTAAGAAAAGATGTATAGTTTGTTTACAATGACAAGTACTAGCAGAGTTTTAACAAGCTTAAGGCTATTTTGATAGAGGCTCAAATTCTTGTGCAACTAGTTTTGGGAAAAGACTTCACCATACACAGTGAAGTGTCTCACAATGGGTAGGGTGTGTTCTAATGTAAGATGACAAGGTTGTTGCCTATGCTTCGAGATAGTTGAAACCATATGAGAAAAATTACCCAACTCATGATTTAGAGCTTATAACTATTGTGTTTGCTCTAAAGATTTAGAGGTATTATTTATACAAGGAGAAGTGCTATATCTACGTAAATCATAATAATCTTAAATACCTTTCTACATACAGGGAGTTAAATTTGAGATAGAGGAGATGGATGGAATTAATTAAGGATTATGACTACTTGACTGATTATTATTTAGTGAAAGCTATTGTAGTAGTAGATGCACTTAGCAAGAAATTTATGGTTGCCATGAGAGCTATGTATGTTCGCCTATAATTGATGGGTGCTAATACTCTTTTGGCTGAGATACAAGTCAAACCAAGCCTATTGTAACAAGTAAAGAGCTGTCAAAAATATGATCCAAGGTTGATAAGTATCATAAGTACTATCTAAAAAAAAGATTTAAAAAATGATGGTTATCTATACTATCATGATAGGATTTGTGCACCAGATGTGAAAGAGTTAAAGAATTAGATTTTATAATAAGCATTCAATGCTCTTTATGTAATACATCCTAGTAGTACTAAAATGTATCAAGATTTGAAAATTTATTATTGATGGCCAGGCATGAAAAAAGATGTGTCTAATTATGTGATTAAGTGCCTTACTTGTCAACAAGTAAAGGCTGAGCACTAGGTTCCTTCTGGATTGCTTCATCTTATAACAATTCTAAAATAGAAGTGGGATGGAGTGACTATGGACTTCGTGGTTGGGCTATCTATGACAAGGGGCAAGTGTGACTCAGTGTGGGTAATTATGGATTATTTGACAAAGACGACACATTTCATACCGATGAGAATGGATTACTCATTGGAAAAGCTAGCAGAGCTTTATATAGATTAGATAGTTTGATTGCATGGAGTGCCATCATTAATAATATTAAATCATGTTCCAAGGTTTACATTGAGGTTTTAGAAGAAACTTCATAATGCCTTAGGTATTTGATTGAGTTTTAGCATGGCGTTCCATCCACAAACTAATGGACAATTTGAGAGGGTCATCTAGATTCTCAAGGATATGTTGAGAGGTTACATAATAAAGTTTAAGGGAAGCTATAATAGATACTTGTCATTAGTAGAATTTGCATATAATAACAGTCATCAAGTAAGCTTATGTATGGCAACTTATGAAGCCTTGTATGGAAGGAAGTGTAGAACACCTTTATGCTAGAATAAGCTTAGTGAAACTAAGCTCATGGGCCTAAACTTGATACAAAATGTAAAAGTCAAAGTGAAAATTATTAGGGAGAGGCTGAAGACAACTTTTGATAGGCAAAAATCCTATGTGGATTTAAAGAGGAAAGAGGTGGAATACGAAGTGGGCGATAAATTCTTCCTTAAGGTTTCATCTTGGAATAAGGTGTTGAGTTTTGGAAAGAAGAGGAAGTTAAGTCTTAGGTTTATTTGGCCATACAAAATCACAGAACATATGGGACCAGTAGCCTATCAATTAGCTTTACCTCTAAAACTATAGTAGATCCAAAACATATTTCATGTATCTATACTCAAAAGATATTGGTTAGATCCTATGCATGTTTTGACAATGAAGGAAATTGAGGTTAATCTTAACTTATCCTATAAAGAGGAACTAGTGAGGATTATTGACAAAGCAGAGAAGAAATTAGGAAATAAGACAGTGTATTTGGTGATGGTTTTGCAAAAACATCACAAAATAAAAAAAAAAAGCAACTCAAGAGATAGAAGCTCAGATGAAAGAGCAATATCTACACTTGTTTAAACCAGGTAATATTCTAATGTCAAGGACGACATTTATTTAAGAGGTGAAGAAATGTAATGCCCCGAAAATCCAAACAATTATGAATAGTACTTTCTCAGCATGAATAGTGTTCTCGAGACCTAGGATACACTGAAGTCACCTAGGGAAAGTATTA
>CANXYI010483197.1:0-10494 GCA_948208565.1 Hura crepitans
TATATATATATATATATATATATATATATATATATATACATCAACTTAATACAAAAGATATATGAGAATTTGATTTTCACAAACACTTCCCATTAGATAATTATACATTGTGAATATGTCTTATTAAAATTTTATTAAGAAAAACCCAGTAGAATAAAAATTTCATGAAGAAAAATGAGTACAATATTCATAGGCAAATTACTTTTCCCTAAAAAATATAATTAATTATAATAAGTCTTCTAGTTAATACATTCCAATTCTATTATCGTTCCTTAAAAATTCAACTTAATTGTGCCTTTAAAAATAAATATGTCGAGTTGTCACTTAAGCAAAATTTACAATTTGACTGCCTTATGATATGTTGTTGTTGACTTATTATTTGCATCAATAATTCTTATACTATTTTGATTTGTTAAAGCATGTTTGATGAATATCAAATGTCTTTGAATGGCCTAGATATGGCTTGCAATATCACTAACTTTATATTTAATAAATGTGGCGACTCTCAATACTTGGACTATTGGTCTATGAACATATATTTAACTAATGAGTCTCATTTAGTCTTGACTATTTTTTCTTTTTAGCCAATTACTGCATAATCGATATTTTTGTATAGCTTGAGACTTAAATTCATTATTATTAATCATTTTATAAGCAACTACATAAATAAATACTTTATCAACAATATTTCATTTCTTTTCAATGTTTCTATGTTCAATAAAAAATATAATTTACTGATACTCAAACCACTTTTAGAGTTGCTTCTCTAGATATATGAAAATATTGATATATGTTGTTTTCACCCTCTTCTAGAGTATTATTTACAAGGTTTTCTTTTTTCTTTTTCTTTCTTTTCAAAGAATAGCAAATTTTGCACCAATAACCTTATCATGCTTTTAGCATAATTTAGATTAATTGGCTATTAAACATACAAGATGTCCTTCAGGGACAATCAATAACTTTGAAGATATTCTTCAGAAACAATCACTAATGTACGATTATAGCTATTTGCCTTTTTTTTACAATAAGTAATACTATTAAATTTGAGGGGTTTATGGACATCTACAACTCATAAAATTTATATTGCTTCCCTTTAGATGTCAATTATCAAGTATGTGCCTCATTAAAACCTTATTAGGAAAAATCACGTGGGATAAAAACCTAGTGAAAGAAAAAGAATATACAATATTTATAATACACATAACAAGCTATCTCATTAAAAACCTTATCAAGAAAATCTAATGGACAAAACTTTGGTTAAGGAAAAAAAAAGTACGATATGTATTTTACTTCCCATTGATAACATCAATTTACATATTTGAGATGGTATATATATAATTCTTAGACAAATACTATTAGAATTCTTTTTCTAAAAATAAGTCACTTGTTATTTTGGTTATGTAAATCATACATCTATTATATTTGATGTTAAATATCTTCTGGATACTTTAAAAACATATCTTTTAGATATATAATATTAATAAATATAAATATGCATTATAATTATTAATGCATTTATTAAAAAAATCAGTAATTTAGACTTATCTTGTAAAATTACATGATGTGATTATACCTTTATATACATGTATAATTTTATCTTCATGTGTTCTATTTTTTTAGATTGAGATTTTATAAAAAAAAAAAAAAAACTTAATCAATATGCATACTACAGGTACTTAACTATATAATTCTTAAATGATTTTACCAATCTTATCTTCTTTCACTTATAATAATGAGATTATTATCTTTCACTTTCTAGTGATGAGTTTATTACTAACTTTATAGTAATAAAAATTATTATTTTCTTAAAAACATTATCGATACAGCTATAATCATATATTATTTCATTTGCTTCAGGAAATGGAATAAATATAATAAAACAAACTTAATGATATATATGTAAATATAATAAGATAATAATCATTATAAGAAAATGCAAATTATTCAATTATTTATAAGCATTACTCAACAAATATGAAATATGCTAATAAAATAGTTAAAACATATTATCCATTTAAAGTATATAATTAATAGAAAACTAGAAACTCACGCATCAACATATAGTTCTATTTAATAACTTCATAATTATCTTATGCATGGATCAAATTACATCAATAGTAAGTATGGTACTTCAAGACTAATAAATTTTATATCATTCCTTCATATCTAGTAACTTTATCACCATTAGAGTACTCAATTAATATGTAAAAAAAAATACTTATCCACTTAGAAAAGAATTTGATCAACTGATTAGTACTCACAAAATGATATAAACTTTAATTTTAAAAATAAATATTTCTTCACAGTCTTTCATTCAATAATGAATAACTTTTAATTTTTCAAGAGTTTTAATAATATTTGAATTATAAAAAATTATGATCTATATCATATAAACATTTTAGATCATATGAAACTTGTATTGTACAAGCTTTTACCAATTTGACATGTTTCGAGTATTCTAGATCTTTTAGAGATTTTCACATATATTCACTATAAAGTAAAGCATACAAATAGACTATAATATCAATGTACACCCCAACTGGTATTTATATTTGTGTATTTGGACAACAAGTTCAAGATATTCATATTTTATGAGGAACAACAATTCTGCTTGAACATGTCTTTTCATTTTTACTAATTTATATCTATATTTTTCAATAGATTTAGTTTAATGATACTCATTTTGCTAAAAATATCAACATCATTAATATGTGAATAACTATTGTTGACAACTATATCTTTTTGAATTCCTTTTAATGACATAATCTATTGAGATCTCTTCAACATTTTTAGGTACCTGAACCACTTATGAGATTTTAAGATTTAGTTATATCTTGGGTCTCTTTAAGAGTTCCTGCCTTTATAATATGAAAATCTTAACTTTTGCTCATTTCCTTTTTAAGGATTTATTTTTTTGGAACCGTTTAATTTATATTACATGAAATATAGTCCTACTGGGACATTTATTTGAATAAGAACATTTTGTAGCTGTTATATATGAGATTTAGTAAATCTTTGTAAAGTAATAAATACATTTTGGATCAAAAGTAAATACTTTTTTGAACTTTTAGTTCATAATATGAGAATCTATTGAACTTTTGGTTCATGAAAATGTATTTACTGTTCTCATTTTTAATTTATTATCTTTTCTCCTGATGTTTATAAAACTTTCAATTAATATTAATCTCTAAACAAACATCAATTGTAATGAGGTAAAATTTATCATCTTTAATGGAATAAGACATAATCCCATATGAAAATGGGATTTTATTCTCATAAAAATTATTTTGCAATTAATTGGAGACATTCACTAATGTTGCTAGAGTTTTGAGTATAAATATGAACAATGGGCTTTTAAATTTCAATTAATACATCCATTTAAATCCCAAGACATAAATATCATTAGTATTATCAAGAAAAACTATCTTGAACACATATAATTTGAAAATTGTGCATCTAATTGACTAATCACAAATTAGATTTTGTGAATTCATAACAAACAAACATGTGATCATTTTATAGATGCATCTACAAAATTATATAAAATTTAAATGGTTCACATGGTGGATAGTGGGTCTGCAAATATTAAGTTTGTATACTCTATAATGGAGGGAATTTAGTTCCCTTATTAGCTAGTGATATTTTGATACTCAACATCTTTTGAGATTAAGTAAATACAATGAAAATTCATTAAACTAAAGAATCTTATGATTCTTTATATACATGAATTCTCAAATCTTCTAATTCTTTATATGTACAATTTTCAATAATTAATGCATTATAATTGACTCGAGATAGTTGAACCAATTAATGCCATATAATCAATAATATTTCAATTTATAAATTTTAGGTTTACAATAACATATTTTTCATCATATAAAATTTGTGTCAATAAGTAAAATTCAAGTTTACTAATTAATATTAGCCCCAGTTAGTAAACTTCAAATCTACTGATAATACTACCATTCAGTAAAGTTCATGTTTACTAATATTAGTACCAATTAGCAAACATCGGTCTAATAATATTAGTACTATTCAGTCTATTTTAGGTTTGCGAATATTAGTGCTAATTAGCAAACTTTGGGTCTACTAATATTATTACCATTTAGTAAACTTTAAGTTTACTAATATTAATACTAATTGTAAACTTCAGATCTATTAATATTATTAGTATTTAATAAATTTTAAGATTACTAAGATTTGTAGCATAATAAAGTTAAAATCTTTAAAATTATATTATTTATCTAATACAAATTATTTATAAAAATTTAGTTTCAAAGTGATATTAATTACAACAAATATCTTTGAAAATGAAAATTTTTCTTTTGAGACATTAGATAAATACTCATAATGAATTATATTTAAGCTCTTCAAGAGCCTTTAAATAATTTTGCACAATATAAAGAATAAAACACACCATAAACAAATATATTTAATAGATCCAAAAAGGCATGCATTTGAAAATCAAATGCAAAGATCAATATACAATATAGCAAAGATTGACATATGACATTTCTTTAAAACAAATAAAATACTCAAAAAAAATATAGCTATAACTATATGAAACTATTTATGCATGTCTTATATATTTATGCTATGGGTTAATATATAAAACATGATAAGAATTAAAAAGTTAATTTTACAAATTAAAAATTTAAAATCATCATCATGCACAGTGCAGTTTCTTAGGTCGAATATGTGAAAAATTAAATTTTTAACTGGGAGATGTAATTTCTAATGAATTATGCACTTTGTATTAGAGCCATATAAGGAAAAGGTGTTTTTCCATCACGTTTCATTACATCTGAATCAAATAACATACGGGGGACGTAGAGCACAAAATATACATAAATGTAGTACAAAATAGAGACATCCTCACTAAAAACCAAACATTGAGTAATGGAATAATCTTCACGATAATCCCCGCTACATATTCCTGGTAAACAAAAGCTATGCTTTCCTTGCTATAATGACAGCACAAGCTCCCTCAGAGTAGACGCATAAAAAATCCAACATGTGCCTACACTAACTTGGGAAAAACCTTTATCAATGTATCCATCAATTATCTAATCATCTCGACCAAAAATTGGAATATACTACACTAGCCAAAACCAAATAATGTCAGCACACTAGATCTGCACAACCTTTGAGTCCTTTCCCATAGCCATGGCAGAATGTGGTGGAATGATCTGTCAATGGATAGGGCTCAGATATTATATAATTTTCCATTTTAGATTTTACGAAGTGCTTGTATAAGAAAAAAATTACCCTTTTTGTTAGCATGTCAGCATAGTTATCGCTAGCACTAAACTGCGGTATTTGGTTGAACTTCGAAGTTCTCAAGCCAGCTTATGTTCTCCACGAATGTGGCATGGCTTTGAGGATCTTTAGTGAGTTTGGCTTGAACTCGTACCACACATCCCTTAATGGACATTAAAGCTTACAATGGCGATCAATAGAATCGAGGCCATATCCTAAACAAAATTCTCCATCTTTCTCATTCTCAAATGCGTAGACAATCCACATATGGAATGGCTTGTCTCTTACCCTTACAAGTATTATCTCTTGAAGGGGTAAACGAAGTTTACAGATTGTCTTGGTTGGAAAAGTTTGCAACAAAAACAAAAATAACACCAAAAACTACGGATTTAATATACAAAAAAAATGAAAAGTAACAAAAAAGAAAGACAAAATGAATTAAAATTGGGCATATATTCATTATATTTATATTAGTTTTAGCATGTCAACCCCACAAATCATTGCAATTGGAACTCTAATGAAGAATGAGTCCCTTCATCCATGCCACTAGACATGCTCCATTGTTGATTTCTACAATCTAAATAGTATAGTTTCTCTACTAAAATGTAACTCGATCTTAGACAGGTGATTGAAGTATGGTTGTTATAACTAGATGGAGTAACGTTTGTTTCTAAACACCTTAATTGTGTTTGTTGCCAAATGTGAGGAGATAAGCATCTAGCAGTTCATTTATTTATCTTGGCACATCTTTTTTTGAGATAGAGGCCTCATTAGCCAAGCTTGTTGAACACAGTGCATGCACTTTGGTTTCTTATGCACACCATACTATTTAGTCAGTCACGAGAAAGAACAGGATGCTAGCTAAGATTATGGAACAAGGAATATGATATTTGGTTTCTTTATTATTTTACATTTAATGAAAAGACACCCATATATCCATTAATCAGTGCTTATTATTGATTGCACTATTCTCTCAATTTAAAGAATGCACATTTTATTTTAGTATCTTATTCACATTTAGTTTCATGATATCAAAAACACTAAAAGTCAACTTTATTTTAGATGTAAGGTGAAAATATTGTTTTCCAATCAAGTTGAAATTGATTGAAAGAGGACTCAATTTTCGGCAGAGTCAAATTAAGTTTTTATTGGATTAATTACATAGAAGGTCATTGGATTAATTACAAAATCAAATTAAGAATTTTATCTTTCAGACACAAAAAATGTGATATGTCATGACATGTTAGCATGTCACGTCACCATATGAACTTGAAGATGCCACGTAAGATAGTCGGAAAGGAGCACTGCCATGTGTCACACATGCATTAGGCATCTTTAAGTCCATAGGGTGACGTGGCATGTTGACTTGGAGTTTTCTCATCGTATTAACTTACGTGTTGTGATATGTCACATTTTCGGTATTTGAAACTTAAAATTCCGATCATAATAATTTTTTTGAAATATTATATTAGTTTAGGTATTTTCTCATTATAAAAAATTTTTTTATGACTTTTTGATTACTATGTATAAGTTTAATGACCTTCTATACAATTAATCCAGTCTTTATTATGCCAAAATAGGAAAAACTATGCCATTAATCAGAAGAAACTGCCACGCAACCTAATAAAGGGCTGGGGTTTAATGTGACAAAAAGAACGTTTCTCAAAGGTGCGAAAATGACTGAGAGGAGAGAAGGCAGCGATGGTTTCCGTTCAAAATGGGTGACAAGTGAATAATCAAGATTAAAGGTGAATTTAGATCAATTTTCAGTATGACAGTATATTAATGATATCAAGGGATTTGTTTTTTTAATTTCCCAAAAATTTAGAAGGAATAGTTCTATGGGCATTAAATTGGTTTTTTTTCCCTCTAATATTGCTTCACAGTACAAGCCACTAAAGAAATACTATTGAATGAACTATCAGACTCAGACATAGATTTTGAAATATTGGGGGAATACGACCAAGACGATGACCCGATTGCTATGATAGACATATCAGACGATGATTCTCAAGATTTTCCATTAGGTAAGAAATGATATTAATTTGTGATTATTTTTAGTCGTATAAAGAAGCCTAATTTTTTTTTTGGTGTAGTTGCTAATTGAAAATAATCTGAAAATTATTTATTGTTCTACTGTAATTTTGGCGGTTTCATGACCTTCATTGCATTCACATTTTCATGCATAATCATATATATTTGACATTATGTTCTCGTCTTGAGAATAAATCAAAGCATGGATTTTGGTCATGCACAATTTGTAAGATGCTTGTAAATTTCTTTATTTTTCACAATGCCTTTGGTATCCAATATTATAACTATGATATCTTTGTTAAACTTCAATCTTTGATAAAATAAAAAATAAAAAATGTAGAACATTCATTGTTTGATGACAATGCTAATGATTTGGAGCCATCCTTCACTGCCAAAATGGACACAATTGATTGGAAATACAAGCTTGTATATATTCATCAATTGCAAATTCTACCCATTTAAATTTAAGTATTGTTTTTTTCATTTAAGTAGGCTTAATGATAAAACTTCGACACTTTGCAACAAAACCATCTTTATTAAAATCGGACCAGATCGGGCGATCAGATTGGGAACCAACAGCTGATTTGGTCCGGTTCAGTATAAAACCCGAAAGTGGTAAAAAATTGGATTGACCCGGGGGAAAATTAAGTTGAACCGGAAAATTTATAATTTTAGCTTTTTTTTTGCATTTTTTTGTTTACATTATTTTAGACCTATATTTTTTAGTATTTTTTAAGTTATTTTTATGACCTAAAAGTAATTTAAGAATATTAATAATAAATTTTTTTCAATTAAATATATTTTAATTGGTCAATAATTAGATCATTTTAAGTATAATTATTTTAATAAATTTATTTAATTAAAAAATCATAAAAAATTATATTAAATGTAATAGAAACATATTAATTGTTTCAATGAATTTTTTTTGTAAATTTTATCATATAAATAAATTTTAATATCTCCACTTTATAATAAATTATTATATTACTATTATTAAATTTATTTTTATAAATATTAATTATTTACTCATTTATTATTTTTATACAATTTATTTAATATAGCATTATCCATATTATGTTATTAAATTTTTTTTATAAATAATTTTTTAAAAAAATAAAAAAAATCCAATTTTATCAATTAAATCATGATTTAAGTAACTATTCGATCTGAGTTCTGATCCGGATAATATTGAATAAAACTTACCAAGGGATATGGTAGATAAGTATTTTTGGGGACATTAAGAGACCTATTTTACTTTATGAACCCATCACATGGCGCAAGTACTTTGTCAAATATGTGCCATAGAAGAATGACAAACAGTTGGTGTACAAGGATTGGCTGGAAAAGAAATGGCTTAGTTTTGTCTACAACAAAATGATGCGCTTCCTTTTGATATACTTATGGAGGATGGGTTGGTGACGCGTATTCAAGGCCGAAGAAAAAATCACTAAACTATCACTTTTATTAGTATAATTTGCGAACTATCTTAATGTGATAAAACTCTACATGATGCATATCATTTTGTTTGGTTTTCTTCGGAAAGCTTTAACTCATTTTGTTGCTTTATGTAAGTAATTTCATGTAGATATATAGCCTTATGAACGAAACTTAATGTTTTATATATTGTGTATGTATATATAAAAATATATCTGAGTAAAAACTATATTTATTTATCATACAATAGTAAATTTACGAAATGATAAGTGCAAAATATTAACTCCATCTTACAAAAACTATATAATTTCCTCTAAATTTTCGTATCAATTTTATTCATTCATTTATTCTTAAATTTAATTTTTTCAATGGAGTCTTTTATTGAAAAGGATTAATAAGCCCAATTTCTTCTAAGGAGCATTTTCTATTGGGGCTTATACATAAATATACCCATTGCAATATAAGAATTCAATAATATACCAGCTGTATTTCATTATCAAATATACACCAAGGTAATTCTTTTCCTTCCTTTCAATTTATTTTCATTATTTTTCTAGCACTTCTCATTTAAAAACCTTTTATTGAATTTGTTGAATTTTTATTTACAAAATTTATCTTAAATAGGTATGATTTTGCTAATTATATAATATTTTTTTCTGTTTTTAGATTTTTGATGTGAGTTGAAATAGTTTAAAAATATTATTTTATTAAAAAAACCTTTTGTATATATTGATGCACATTAAGTGTTTGTTTAAATGTTTATGAGTAGCTAGTGACTGGTATAACAGGGTATAACTGTCCATTATACCATTTTACACCAAGTTCCAACAAATTTTGGAATATGGTATAACAGAGTATAACCGTTCGTTATACCCTGTTATACCATATTCCAGAAGAGGATGCAATATGGTATAACATGGTATAACCGCCAGTTATACCATGTTATACCATATTCCAGAAGAGGTTGGAATATGGTATAATAGAGTATAACCTCCAATTATACCTTATTATACCATATTTCAAAATAGGCTAAAATATGGTATAACAGAGTATAACCTTCAGTTATACCCTGTTATACCGTATTCCAGAAGAGGCTGAAATATGGTATAACAAAGTATAACCTCCAGTTATACCATATTCCATAATAGGCTAGAATATGGTATAATAGATTATAATATCCAGTTATACTTTGTTATACCATATTCCATAAGAGGCTGGAATATAGTATAACAGAGTATAACCTCAAGTTATACCCTGTTATACTTACTTCCAGAAGAGGTTGTAATATGGTATAACATTGTATAACTGCCAGTTATACCCTATTACACCATATTCCAGAAGAGGCTGAAATATGGTATAATAGGGTATAACCTCCAATTATACTTTGTTATACCATATTCCAGAAAAGGTTAGAATATGGTATAACATGGTATAACGAACAGTTATACCCTATTATACCAACTTCCAGCAAATATGGAACATGGTAGAAGAGGCTGGAATATGGTATAACAGATGGTTATACCCTGTTATACCTACTTCTAGAAAAGGTTGTAATATGGTATAACAGGGTATAACCGCTAGTTATATCCTATTATACCAACTTTCAGAAAAGGCTGGAATATGGTATAACAGGGTATAACTGACAATTATATCTCGTTATACCAACTTTCATAAGAAGTTAGAATATGGTATAACAGGGTATAACTAACTATTATATACTGTTTATACAATAGATTGTACATAATTTTTATTAACTTTCATTACTAA
>CANXYI010483268.1:0-15764 GCA_948208565.1 Hura crepitans
CTCTTATTCTAGTTTAACCAGTTTCTAAGAAGGACTTCACCATATTTAGTGATACATCCCATAATTGATTGGGGTGTGTTCTGATGCAAGATGGTAGAGTTATTGCTTATGAATCAAGGTAGTTGGCCACATGAGAAGAACTACCCTACTCATGATCTAGAGCTTACATCTATTATGTTTGCTATGAAGATCTGGAGACACTATCCCTATGGAGAGAAGTGTTATGTTTACACTGACCATAAGAGTTTGAAGTATCTTTCTACATAGAAGGAGCTGAACTTGAGACAAAGGAGATGGATGGAATTGATCAAAGATTATGACTATTTGATTGATTATCATCTTAGAAAGGCAAATGTAGTGGTAGATGCCCTTAGCAGGAAGTTAATGGTAGCCATGAGAGCTATGAATGTCAAATCATAGCTTGTGGGTGAGAATGCTTTGTTAGTAGAAAAGCAAGCAAAAACTAGTTTGCTACAACAAGTCAAGGATTGTTAGAAGGATGATTAGAGGTTGATAAGTGTGATAAGTGCTATCCAAAAGGGGAAGCCTACTGAGTATGAAATTAAGAGTGATGGCTATCTATACTACCACGATAGATTATGTGTACTAGAGTGAAAGAGCTAAAGAAATAGATTTTACAAGAAGCTCATAGTGATCCTTATGCTATACATCCTGGGAGCACGAAGATGTATTAAGACTTAAGGTTGTCATATTGGTGGCTTGGTACGAAGAGAGATGTATCAGAGTATATGACTAAGTGCCTTACTTGTCAACAAGTGAAGACAAAACATTAGGTTCCATCTGGATTGCTTCATCCTATAGCGATTCTAGAATGGAAGTGGGATAGGATTACTATGGATTTTGTTGTTGGGTTGCCTATGAAAAGGAGTACATATAATTCAGCTTAGGTTATGGTAGACCATTTAACCAAGATTGCTTATTTTATACTTGCAAGGATGGACTGCTCCTTAGAGAAGCTGATAGAGGTATATGTTGATAAGATCATCAGATTGCATGGAGTGCCATTTTCCATTATATTAGATCAAGATTCAAGGTTTATGTTAAGGTTTTAGAAGAAACTTCACAATACCTTAGGTACTCAATTAAGTTTCAACATGGCATTTCATCCTCAGATTGACGAACAGTTAGAGAGACTCATTTAGGTCCTTAAGGATATGCTAAAAAGTTGTGCTTTGGAGTTTAATCAAAGCTAGGATTATTATCTATCCTTAGCTGAGTTTGCTTAGAGCAACAGTCATCAAGTGAGTTTGGGTATGGCTTTTTAAGAGGTGTTATATGGAAGGAAGTGTAAAACTCTTTTATGCTAGAATGAGCTCAATAAGACAAAGCTCATAGGACCAGATTTGATCAAAGATGTGGAGGAAAAGGTGAAGCTTATCAGAGAATGGTTGAAAGTAGCTTCTGATAGACAAAAGTTATACGCTGATCTGAAGAGAAAGGATATTTAGTACGAGGTGGGAGACAAAGTGTTTCTTAAGGTTACACCTTGGAAGACGGTTTTATAATTTGAAAAGAAAAGAAAGTTGAGTCCTAGGTTTATTAGGCCATACGATATAACATGTGGGACCAGTAGCCTATAGACTAGCTTTGCCTCCTAAAGTCTAATAGATCCATGACATCTTCCTTGTATCCATGGTTAAAAGATATAGATTGGATCCTAAATATGTGTTGTCAGTGGAAGAGGTGGAGATTTATCTTATTAAGAAGAACGTGTAAGGATTTTAGACAGGGAGGTAAAAGAGCTTCGAAACAAGTCAGTACCTTTGGTAAAAGTTCTTTGGAAGCACCATGGAATGGAAGAAGCTACATGGGAAATAGAAGCTTAGATGAGAAAGAAGTATCCTCAGTTGTTTAAGCCAAGTAATGTTTAAAATGACATTTCTTTTAAGAGAGGAAGAAATGTAACACCCAAAAAATCCTAGTGTTATGAATAGTACTTCTCAGGATGTGAATAGTATTTTTTGGAGACCAGGGGTGCTAATTTTGCTAAATGGAAGTATTAATTATAACATAATTTTAGGTGAAATTTGAAGTAAAAATAAAGTCATTTAGGTGGTTAAAAATAACAATTAAATTTTACAGTAGTGTCATGTGAATAGTGACCTAGTTTTAGCTGAACCATAAAATATTCAAAAAATTGCTAAGAGAATTCTAGGATTTATACAAATAGATACTTAAATATTCTAAATAGCTTGTTGGTGATAGAATTAAAATTTTTAGATATCGAAAAGTATTTTTATGAAAATCAGGTATGATAAAAAGTTACTATTTCAAATTTTTTCATTTTCTAAGCTTTAATTTTTAAAGGGTTATAGGGCCTAAATTAATTGAATTTTTACATGATTAATCAACATTAAATTGAGTTTAACAGAGAAGAAAAAAGGTAAGAAAGAGAGGAAAATATAAAAGGAGTCAAATGGCATATTTTATGTCAAACTCAAATAATTTATTCTCCCTCCCTCTCCTTTGTTGCCGATAGCTTCTCATAGAGAAAACCTCAATGGTTGTTTTCTTTTTATTCATTTTAGCCTCATTTTCCTCTGATTAATTGAAAGATATATACCTCTATGACCTTTAGACATCGATTTGAGCTAGAAATTTGAAGAAAATCGAAAGAATTGCTAGATTTTTATACTTGATGAATAGTAACCATATTCAGTTTGGGTAAGATTTTTTGAACTCTAGTATTTTTCTAGTGTTCTCCTAGTGCCCAAAAGCACATTTATCAAGTCGGATTGAATTTTGATCACTTTTATGATTTTATATGATTTTTACAAAATCTTTCCTATTATGTAAAGAGTGGAACTTAAGAAATCTCGAGACAAAGGGAAAGGCAAGGCATAGATGGTCCTCAAGGGTGTATTGCAATCCTATAAGTATATGTAATTAAATCAATTTGTGCTTATTTGGTATATGCCTTAAATGAAAATATTATGTAAAAATATTTAATTATGAGAATAATGCCTAATTAAGAGCATTAATGGCTTTAATCATATTATTTGGTATTTTTAAGGTGCATTGGTGCAATTGAATTAATAAAAAATGTATATGGGTGAGTATAATGTGTGATGTACATAATTTATATTCATTATGTAAATTATGCATGATAATGTTTAATTGAATAACTATGCTTATTAATGGATTTAATTATGTTAATTGGTATTTGGGACATGTGATGATGCATCTAAAATGGATTAAATGTAGGTGAATGATGTGGGAGCTATGTTATGGTCATAATATATGTACATGCATTATGGAAGTCGTGTATGTTATGTATTATAGAGTAATTAATCATATTAATGACTTTGATCATGTTAAGTGTTATTATTGATGTATATTAGAGTATATAATTAGATGAGAATGCATGTTGATGGGTATGAAGTGTTATGTAAATAGTGAGTGCTTATGTCTAATTGATGTATTATGCATGTTAATGGCATATACTCATGTTGTATGTTTATGTATAGATGTACATGACTAGATGGGCATAAGTTGAGTTATGTATGTTAAATGTATAATGGATGATGAGGCATGAGGCTTAGTGGCCGAATGGTCCCTTGATGTACAAATGATTGTGTATGCTTGATAATTTGATTTATTATGTAAATGTATGAATTAATTATAAGAATAAGCATAAGTATATGATACATGATGTATGTTATAGATGAATACATGTACAAGCTTGTTCATAATGCTAAGATCTAATGATATGTAAGTAAACGTGAAGTCTTGATATTTTGTGCATGTTATAGGTTAGCCGAATGGCCTATATATATGCACATGTATGTGAGGTTCACATAATGTATGGGTTAGAGGATGTATGTCACATTTTTGATATAAATGGTTATATATATGGAAAAATCATGATGTAATGTGGTTATGATGCATATCAAGAATAAGTAAGACGATATGGCCAATGGTTATGTAATGTGGGCATAATATGTTTGAGACATATTATGTACATGTATGAGATGTTACACTATCATATAATGCCATGATGCATGTTATGATGAAATTTGGGCATAAGGTATCTTGAATAAGCTTATGCTATAATGTGAATAAATATAGTGATTCTATAACATAAGGAAATACATGATGTTTATAAGATAAAATATAATGTCATTTATGTTTGTTAATATATGACCTTTAAATGTGATTAATTGCATGATATAATATGCTTCATAGCTAAAATAAGACTTATGACATAATTTTTCGATTTAGTCATTTATTCGCTAAACCAAAGCAAGTAAGTGCTATAATAAGCTTAAATAAGATGGTGTAACTATAATTAAATCATTAACAACCCAAATGGGAAATAACCTAGTATATATAGGTTGACCAATCAACTAGGGAGTTTTATAGTAGTTATTAGGGTGCTTTGGTGCCTTGATGTGTTTGGTCTATAGGTCCACTAAATGTCTAACTCATGGGCTTATAATTTTGATATTTGGATCCATATAGGAGCAACCACTGTGAGGGTCTAATAGGGCCACTGCATATTGACATGCTCGTGCAGTAGCCATTAAGGTTTAGGAGGGCTACTGCACACTTATGTTGGTGCAGCAACCATTAAGGTTTAGGAGGGCCACTACATACTTATGTTGGTGCAGCAACTAGTGAGGTCTATAATGGGGGTTTAACACCTTATACTCAGTCTGGACACCAGCTGATTGTTGAACCTGACTAAGAAGTGCATGTAAATCAAAATATCTAAACTCTATTATACCATTACTTGTTATAGAACATTCTTATCCAAAGATTACTCTTGTAAAAATACGAGTTTTCTAAAACTTTTTAAACTAAGTTACAAATTCAAAATTTAAAAAATCTTGTGTCAAAATTTTGACAGCACAATAGTTGTACCAATCACTATTCCAAATTTTTGAATAGTAATCTACACATTATAAACACACTTTTATAACAATTCACACATCTCTACAACTTCATGTGATCCTCTGATTACTCTAATGGCACAAAAACTGTAATGCCCGCAAATCAGAGTTTCATGAATAGTACCTCCGAGGCCTGAATAGTGCTTCTCAAGAGTTGAGGTACCTTAGAAAGGCCAGAAAGGGGCATATTGGTCATAAAACTTTGACGGGCTAGAAAATGGACAAAATGAAGTAATTTAAAAATTTAGCAGAACCAATAAATTATTTCGGGCTAAGAATTAGTGAATACTGACATAAAATAAGTTTGTGCTAGGAAAACTCTGGGATATGCTTAGACAGACCTAAAAATAACATACCTTGAACCTTAAAAATTCCAATCTATATGTTGTGAAGGAATTTTAATTTTCTGAGGTCATTTGATATTTATTTGGAATTTCTTATTTTTACATGTGAATAGTAACTAGGGTTGTCTTTAGAATTTGGGCTTGAAATTTTACGAGCCTTTTAATAGGCCTAATTAAAGATTTTTAAAATTTAAATGACTATTTTTAGAGGTCTAAAAAAATTAAAATGAATTTCTAAAGTTTAAAAAGCAATCGGGTGAATATAGACCGTTATATCGCCATGTGTGCTGATCTTGGCCATCCACCTCACTAATATATAAAGGTTTACACATATGAAAGTGTCACATGTGCAAAATTCATCTTCTCCCCCTAAAACCCCCAAAAATCTGATGCTCTCCCACCTCCCTCTTTTACCATTTTCTTTTTCTCTCTCTTTCTATACACCTCTAAATTTCCCAAAAATTATATGCCTTGGACCTTCCATGTCCTCTAGAGCCTAATTCAAGTGGAAGAATTACTGAAACTTGCCTAAAAAGAGAGATTTTCCATTATGGTGAATATAGCCCAATTCAAGTGTAAGTGATGTTTTTCTAATTTTTATTTTTGTTTTAGGTAGCTTAGGTGATTCTAAGAGAAATAATGTTTTTAGATTTTAAATTGAAGCGTTGTAGATTTTTTGGGAATTTTTCTAAGTTAAAAGTGTGTATGTTTAGGCTAATGAGAAAGAAGTGAAGGAGAAGCACATACAAGGCCTTAGAGTCATGGAAAAGGGGTGTCCTCACACCCTAGGTATGTGGAATTACTATAATTGATGCAAGCCATATGAGTTTATATGTGTACATGTGTATGGAATTCTTAAAAGTTAGGGTTTCGCATGGAATTAATGGTGTAGTTGTACTTATGGCATGGAAATAATGGTGTATGCATGATTTTGGTGAGAAAATAAGTGTAAGTGTGTGCACTTGTAATGGCCGAAATGTGTGTGTGTGTATGTTGTGGTATGTGTACATGTATATGGCATGGGATGTATGGCATTGACATGTAAATGGCATGAAAACAAGGATAGGAAAATGAATACAAGAACTAAGATGGGATAAGTAAGGATTTAGTAATTTATGACCTAAATTGGGGTATAATAGTGTCACATGAATTGGCATGAGAAAATGGTGATTAACATGTGGAAGTAGTGGCATAATTGTGATACATGAATCGATGATAGTATTAATGTGTAATGACTGAAGAAAGAATGAGTTAATGTTTGGTATACGTAATGACATAAAAATTTTGATGGCGAGGAAATGACTATATGAATGGTGATTGCTACAAAAATGACCAAATGAATAGTAACATGAGGAAAATTGACCACATGAATAGTGCTTTGTGAAAAATGACCCGTAACTAGAAAAGGTGCATAATTGCACCCCTGTGGTATATGTGAGATATTGGTAATGCTATAATAATTAAAACATGACTAATAACTGAATAATAAAGATTAATCAATAGTTAAACCCATCAGTTAGACACCGACTAGATGGGGTAACCAATCAATTAGGGAATTAGTAGTTGCTAGGCAGTTTAGTCCTTTTAGGGCCACTGTTGTTTGATGGATATGGCGGGTGTAGCCATCGAGGTTCTGATGTTGAGCCTTGTACACTCGGGTATGGCAAGATCCCACGAGGCTGATCTATACTACCCATTGGATTGATTGTGGATATTAGGAGGTCCCATAGGGCTGATCCCTGCTATCCCTTCTTTAGGTATTGGGAGGTCTATGGACTGATCCCTACTATCTGTCAGTCTGGTATTGAGAGGTTCCACGAAGCTGATCCTTGCTATTAGACCAGGTAGGTATAGCTATCGAGGCCTAAAATGTGGGCCACTGCATAGTATAGATCTTACTATCCAATGTCTTAAAGTGTAGTATGGCTATCATAGGCCTAAATAATAAATTGATTAATTGGATGTAATATAATATGACTAACAATAATGTTTAATAAGTAAAAGTAATAACTGGAGAACAAAACTCATCATAAAATGTCAAACAAGTTAATGTATAATAAGTCATTGTAAATAGTGATATCTAAAGGATGAACAGGGAATAATGCTACATGTAATACCTTCAGTAATTGTGTTTCGATGTATCTCATATCATTTATGTATGTATACATGTATGACATGCACTTATTATATCAATTCCACCAGTGAGTGTATACTCTGTAAGTCGGTGTTCTGATGCACAGGTTATAGACGAGATTAGTTAGCCAACCTCATCACGTGCAGTATAGTTGTTTGCCTTTTTGGGTAATCTTTTTGTACCTTTGAGAGATGTTAGTAGTGGCACTAATGTACATATGTAGATGTATATAATGACAAGGTCTTAGATATTGTGTAATGAGAATATGTAGTTAATGTCCACTTAACCAACCTTAACAAAAGTAACATGTATGTCTGTGTAGTTTGCATAATACGACTGTAATGTATGCTTATATATTATGGGTTTAAGACCTTGTGTTGATGTTGTTGACTATGTATTATGTGATCTTGGGAACTAGAAGGGTCTAAGAGTTGTGGAATATGTGGGTCTTAGTTATAGAAGTGTTTTTATGTAGGAAAAATTTTTGGTTTTTCACCTGGGGAGATGTTATGCTACCCAATTTTCTGTAAAATGGATAACAGACATAAAATGGTGTTTTATCATACTAAAATAGTCAGTATTAGAATATTATATGATAATAATAAAAAATCAGTCAAGACATGACACTAAGTCAAAAGAAGCCATAATTTTTTGATGGATGGGTGACTTACGGGACCTAGAGAAATTGAAGGATGGGTGACTTATGGGAAGTAGCACTCTTTGCCCGTTTCCTTTGGGAATAGACAGGGGGTGTTACAAAAACACAATCAAGATATCTCAACCTTAGAAAGAGATATCATATAGCATAACACAATTTTTAACAATTTTAAAAGTTTAAAGACTTTGAAATCCAAAAGAATAAACTTTATTACAGCTTAAGCCCATTTCCCTTATATATATACAACATTAAGTGCACATCTATACATCGCCTAATTACTTCACATGTACATATCATTACCAAAAGAAATATCCTCTCTTGATAAGCTTGATGTATCATGGCTCAAACTCAAAATGTCTTCTTACCTATGTATCAAACAAATGACGCGCTAAGCAAATTGTTTAGTGGTGTAATCAAAACAACTTGTGCTAAAGCCATTATCAATATGTAATTTATATACCATTAGTAATCATGAGTAAAAACAATAAACATCTTTCATTATATACATAATAATCAAAACATGTGACATAATGATATTAAAACATTCATCATGCTTATGCATATCCATGCCGCACATACAACATGTATACAACCAAGAATAAAGCATTTACCACATACAACTCGACATTATTTCACGCTTTGCATAAAAACAACCTTTTTCATTGATATAGTACATATAATAGATTAAATTCCATATTTTCTTTATTCTCTTAAGCCTATTTTGGATAACCTTAAAACCTATGGATAATGGGATCAATAATGCGTAGTGGCCCATAATTTGGACTTAACGGTTGCTGCACTAGCATAACAAAGGTGTGCAGTACCCATCCAAGCTTATGCGGGTGCACCCACATGTGAACATGTAGTGGCCCCTATGGGACCTTATGGCGACTGCACCCATATGGATCTGAAGATCATAACATAAATCCATAGGTAAGACATATAGTGAACCCTTGGATAACATAATTTAGGTAAAAAAGTACCCTAGCAGCTATTATATCCCTTAGTTGACCGATCAACCTATCCATTTCTAGGTTGTTGTAGTACATGGGCAAAATCGATATGTTCTAATTTTGCCATCTTAATTAAGCTTACATAGCTTTTAATTTCCTTTTTTTTAGCTATCAAGTGACTAAAATTATACAAATACACAAAAAACCTCCTTTTAGTAATATGTACACCTTAACATGTATTTTAGTCATATTCATGTCATATGCATTTTAAACCACTACTTTTATCTTATTAGATGTTTGTAACTACATATTTGCTATTTTCACATTCATTTTATGGATATGTTCATTGAAGATACGATATGCCTAAATGTCCATCAAGACATAACTATTATGGCAAAACTTAGTGTTTTACCCCATATTTAGGCTCATTATATGTTTAGAACCCATTTTGGCCCCAAACTTCATTCATATATGATTTTAATTATGTTTAGCATGAAACACAATAAGTATGTTATACATGTGCACTACTTCCATATTTCATGATTTCCCATGCACAAGCATTTTTCAAGACCTTATTTGGCCATATATATTATTCATGCATACATTAAAAATCAACATAATATACTAGGACATGCTCACATATTCCATGCATAATATCATGCATATAACTAAATACACAAACTTCCATGGCCTAAAAGACCATTCGGCGATCAAGCTTTATATCCATTATTCTACTACCATTTTCATCATAACACATACTAAATAAGAGCATTAATGCATACATATTCATATCTCTAAAAACAATGTAACATTCATGCATTATGAACATAATTACTCCTATATGAACATTAAATATCATTATTTAACATCATTTCAAAATTATACCACATTCTCCTATTCATTCATCACTTAACATTTTACATAGCCAACTTGCACTCAAGTGTTGCACACCTAAGGTTGGCCTTATGACCTATTCGGCCAACACATATGTCATGGCCTTAGAAGTCATCTAAACTTTATATATAATGTAAGATACACTTAACATACCATAAATCATGATTAAGTGTCATTATATGCATAAATTAAGTCATTTCCCATAATATGCCTATTTTGCCTAATAAGCACAATAAGAACATATTTCACCCCATATGCATTTCCATGCTTTCATTCATTTCAACATATCTCAATTATGCCAAACAACATCATTTTAATTAATAATATGCTCAATTTTTTCATTGAACCCATTACAACTCATTTTCTCTATTTTGTGTACATTATGGCAATTTAAGTATTATATAGATATTCTATGATTCCTAAACATTTATCATTATCTAAAACATATATTCACACATTATGTAAGCCACATAACACAATAAATACCACACATTCATTACATTTAGCATTTATTGCATTTTCCCCTTTTAGGCATAATATGGAATTTAATGCACCTAAGTGCATATTGCACAATTTCTTTCGATTATACATATTAAGGATGCTATAATAAAATCCCAAGGCTTGTCTATGCCTTCGATTTCCCTTTGTTTTAGGTTTTATAGGAAGTCTCTAATATAAAATAAAAAAATCTTGTAAAAGTTATAATAAATTAATTGATGCTTAAAAATAAAATCTAAAATAGTGGAAATGCTCTTGGTCACCTGTAAAACATAAGAGAAATGCTAGACTTCAAAAAAACTCTCCGGACAAAAAATGTTCACTATTCACTAGGGTTCCCAAATTGTGAATCTAAGCATTTTTGTTCGTGTTTTTTGTTCCCAAAGTATCCTAGAGGGTATGGAGGTGCTTAATTTATTTTTATTTATGCAATAATAAGCTTAAAAGGAAGACAAAAGAACAAAAATAGAGGGAGGGGAGGAGTCGAAGCTGACAGCTTCTAAGGGTGGAGAGAGGGAGAATAGAAAAGAAGAAAATGTTGACTTTTTAAGTGTTTTGACCCTTTATATATATATATATATATTTAAAAATAATTATTTCTAATTTCATTTTTCTCCCCCTTTTTATTCCAAGAGTCATTTTCTTTAAAACACAACTAAAAGTAAATTTTTATTCATAAAATTTCCTTTTATTATGCCCTATAATCCTTTAAAAATCAAAGCTCAAAAAATGAGAAAAATCGATTGAAATAACTAGTTTTAAAGTTACTTGATTTTCATAAAAATACTTCCCAATATCTAAAAATTCAAATTCTAGTGCTAATGGCCTAATTAGAATTTTTAAGTAATAGGATGTATAAATCCTAAAATTTTCTGAGCAACTTTTGATTATTTTATAGTTCAGCTAAAACTAGGTCATTATTCATGTGACACTGCTGTAAAACTTAACAATTGTTTTTAACCATATAAATGACCTCATTTGTACTTCAAATTTTACTCAAAATTATGTTATAATTAGTACTTCCATTCAGTAAAATTAGTGTCCCCGACCTCAAGAAAATACTATTTAAGTCCTGGGAGGTATTATTTATAACACTAGGATTTTTCAGTCATTATAGGGGCTATTGCACACCATGATCCTGTTATCCATAAGATATATGTTTTCCTCTAAAATGAGCATAATAAAACAAGTTTAATGAATATTAATTACATATTACATGATTATATGGTTGAGATATGGTTTTATGTATGATGCATGACCTCTAATGAGTTATGTGCATGATTCAGGACATGTTACTACATAAATGCATGCTATGGCTAATGATGCATATAATGCAACATTATGAATGATTTGTATATGTACAATTTGTATGTTGATAAAAAGGCATAAATGCATAAGTTATTTCGACTACACCACTAAGCTATTACTTAGCGCATCGTCTGTTTTGTGATGCGTAGGTAAAGAGACAGTTTAAGCACAAGCCTTCGGACTTTAAGATTATTAGGAGAAGGTTGTTTCTTTTGGTATAATTTTGGCTTATGTATATAGAATTGTGTGATGTATAGGTTTGATCACTCATATAATGTATTGTGGGGAAGATGGCCCTAAATTGTATATAAATGTAAATTTTTGGATTTTAATGTCTGTAATCTATCTTAAAGTCGATTTAAACTATTTTTATTGTATGATATCGCTTCTTAAGATTAAGATTGATGTTTGTGTTGATGTGTGATGTTAGAGTGATAAGAGGATCATAGATGTTAGGGAATAATTGAAAATGATTATAGAAGTGTTGTTTTGATATACATGTTACTATTCATTTTTAGTATAATGTCCCGATATACCCATTATGCTGCTGGATTTTTGACACGAGGATTCTCAAAAGTGAATTGGCTTTATGTATTTGAAAAGTTTTTAATAATCTATATTTTTATAGGATAATTATTTATAAAAGATGTTTTAAACACATGGTTTAAGTATAATAGATAGTTGAGTTTGGATAACGCATTTGTGTGTGCACTCTTTAGTCAGACTCGATGATTGGCCAGTAACCGGATTGTGTAAGGGGTGTCACAAAAGGTCTCATACAAATCAAAAAGTCTCATTTAGACCACAAAAGTCTCATTCAAACCCAAAGGTCTCATTTGGATCCAAAGGACTCATTGGATTAAAAGGTCATAAATCTAGACCCGAAGTTCTCATTAGACCTAAAGGTCATAAATCTGGACCTAAACATCTCAATAGAGCTACTAAGGTACCCTAATAGCTGCTAAGCTCCTTAGTTGATTGGCCAACCTATCTAGACTAGGTTTTTTTCATTCATATGTACTTTTTTCTTTTCTTTAATTTTGTTTAATTAATTTAATTCAAATTACATAAAGCTTTGTTTGTAAATATCATAGTTTAATTAACATCAACATCATTACCAACTTCAACATACTTAGGTTACATTACATAATGGATCATAAACTAACACTTAGCATATGTTATGTTCTTTTTTTTGTCTCCTTATGATTTATAACATGTATATACATACAACCACATCTGTGACATTTTCGAATCCTAAAATCTATACTCATAATTGCATTCTTTACATGGAAATTCTAGCTTAATACAAACACCTTTACACCAAGTATGTGTATATTCCATATAAAATTTAAAAGGCAAACTTTAAACATAAGTAGTTCATAAAACACACAAGTGCATAAAATTCTCTTTCATGTCATTTTCAGCTCAATGTGTCCAAATTAACCACTATTACTTCCTAACCACAAGTTTTTACTTTAATAGAGCATGTATATACATCATTGTTATTTCTAGCATTTTCAATCAAAATGCACAAACTTATATAGGCTTTATATTGCATGACAATTTATGTGAAATAAACACAATATCAAATATTTATCACTTTTATAAGCTTTCAGTTCAAAGAGCATTCACATACACCAACTTCTTCTCATTTCATTTTTATGTTCAAGAGGCAAAATTAGGCATTTACTTATTTTAATTTTTATCTTATACTGTTTATAATCATACCAATTTCATTGATTGCACACTCTCAATTTTCCACATATATTAGCATACAAAATCACTACTTTATATCAAAGTAACCTTATTTAACTTAAAGTTCTTGAATACACATAATCAAACACAAGCTCGTAATGTTTACTTATGGTAATTACATTGGTATGTTAATGACTCTATGATACGATTCCTATCCACTTATCTTAAACTAACAATTTTACGTATTATATTCAAACATATAACCAACATGATGTTTATAAATTTATTTTAAGATGCCTACATGGATAAATATCACATTATGATTTACAATTGTGTATAGACCAATAATCTCATACATCTTAATTAACATTGTGTAATATTCATATATTGGTTTCCATAGACTCATACACAATAGAAATAAAACATTCATGGAACCCCAACAAAGGTTAGAATATAAAAAAAATTATTTATTTAGAGGAAATCACAAAATAAGAATTTACCATAAATTCTCTATGTGAATCTAATATGTAGCTTTCTTTTTCTTTTGCTTTTCTCATTAGGTTGTTGCTACCATAGTGATCCTCAATTAGGAACACCTCCAAGGTAATCCATACAAGAAGTTTTTAGAAGAGAACAACTTGAAAATTCAGGTGCTAGTAAGATTTTCAAGTGGATGAAGGAAGAAGAAGAAATTTATGTATTTTTAATTGTTCTATGTGGCAATTTCTACTACAGAAAATGTGTGTATGATAGCTATAGCTATAAATGTTATTTATAATTTAAATAAAACTTTTTAGATCAAATTTTGACATTCAAAATTAGCTTAAAGTCGAACTAGAATGGACCCACCAAATGGGCTCTTTTCTGTCTTATGCACATAAGCCTTTTAATAGACTTATGTGCAATCTGCTTTAGCCCCAAGTTCATTAACCCTATATAGCACTCCTAGGCCCCATTTTGGATTAATAATTACTCTAATTTAAGTCCTTTTAGACCTTTTAAAAGCCTAAAAAAATCAGATACAAGAATAATTAAAATTTGGACTCAACAAGGCCTAAGTCCAAAAACCCTGATTTTCTAGACTTCTCATTTACAAGTGAGCCCTAAGCCCATTTGCTTATTTCTTCTTAATTCATCTTCTAATGATATCTCATATCATTAGAACATTCAATCTCATTGAATCTTCCTTAAAGTCCTTTTATGTGTGTGACCTTATGGGTTCCTAAAATAGCTTGGCAATAACATAGTGAATTAGAGTCTTAGTTCAATTGGGACTTTATAGATTCAATCTCATTGAATCAATATCAATTCACTAATTGATATATCACTTGCATATAAGTCAAAAGAGGCAACTATCCATGCATCATAACTACCCAAGTGCAAAAAAGTCAAGTTGTTTGGCTTAACCCTTCTATTAACAGTTACAACATAATAAACTCCTTTCACCATCTTTTATCCCATACAATTTTGAGACACACCTTACTCGGTCCAATTGTCAAACCCAACTAAGGAGTGCATGCATATTGAGATATTTAATCTCTATTATAGCATTTCTTGCCATTTAACATTATTATTTAAAGATTAGACTTGTGAAAATATAAGATTTCAAGAACTTTTCAAACAGTGTTTGTGACACCCCCTATCGGATTCTTGAAGAAACCTGACAGGCGATACACTTCTCGCTAGGTCACCTATCTTAGAATTTCTCCAAAGGTAAACTCCTTAACACTTAAGGACTATTCTAGAACTCTATCAGCTATTACTTAGATTTCTAGTATAATCCTTAATCATATTCATACATGGTTTGAAAGACTTAGAAAGCCCATTTCTAAACACTTTACAAGTTACAAAAAATTGGGCAGTACAATAGGTACTCGGGTGACATACCTAAATTTTTTCACCTATTAAAAGTACTTTTATAGCCAAATAATCCATTCAACCCCCATTTGGACCCTTATAGTCCCCCAATCAACATATTAGCACACATCAGACATATATCAGAATCACACATATAGAGCCTCAGGCCCACAGTTATCAAAACCTCAAGCAACCTAAAAACCTATTTATATACATCATATTCATGTTTTATATATAGATATAATAGCTCTAAGCATGCTGACCCATACATACAGAATTTAAATGAGTGCCACTACTAAAAAAAATAACTCTATTTACCATTCAACACTTGAGTTGCTACACTGCATGCCTACCAAGGCTGGTCAGCTTATCTTTGTTACCTACATACTACAACATGTGTATGCTAAGTATAAAACACAGTGGTGAATTTAAACCATTTAAAGCATGCTGCATGCATTTACACGCATAAGCAAACATAGAATAATGGTCAAAATGTAGTGTGTGGGTGTT
>CANXYI010483273.1:0-11946 GCA_948208565.1 Hura crepitans
AATTTTTGAATAACTATCAAATGACCTCAGAATATTAAAATTCCTTTTTCAATGGACTCATTGGAATTTTTAAGCTTCAAAGTATGACATTTTTAGGTCCGTCTAGGCACTTCTCGGAGTTATCTCGACACAACCCCAACTAAGGTCAATATTCTTCAATTCTCAACCCGAAATGAATTATTGGTTCTGCTAAAATTTTTAATTCACTCTTTTTCACCATATTTTGGTTGGTCAAAGTTCGGTTGACCAAACCCCTTTTAGCTACAAATTTTCCCTTTAGTACCCTGAACATCATTGTATCAGGCTTGAGGGTTACTATTCACTAAACGATGATTTTTTTGGGTGTTACAGGATAAATGGCCTATCAAAATGTATGTTAGTGCCTTAAACACATATTATGCTTATATAAGCTAATATATGGATAATATGATAACGCATATGTGATACATTTAAGACTATGTAATATTGTCAAATAAACATAAGAGAGAGCATTAAGTTATTATGAAATGTTCTCAATCAAGTTTAAGAACTTGAAATAATTAAGGTCGATAATGCCTCATACAATTAAAAAACTTAGATTTGATAGGTTGACTAGTCATCTAGGGAGTTTTTGTGGCTACTAGCATAACCACAAGTGCATTTATGATCTTTAGGTCTAGTTATCACCCTTAAGCCTAGTTTATAACCTTTAGGTCCAGTTTATGGCCTGAAGGTCCTATTATGATCTTTTAGGGTCCTATTTTGATCTTTGAAACCATCTCCGCCTTCGAGCACCATTAGTCTCATTATCCAAGTTTAGATAGTTTTCTCATAAATATGGATATGTACTAATCAATAAGACTTAAGTTAATTATGTGATATGGTATCGATTAAAAATAGGGGTTTGAGCAAGAAAGTTTATATGTATAAGAATATGTTATTAGTATGCATGAGTTATCTTTGTGATTCTTTTTCTTATATAATTATAGTTATGCTTTTTCTTACATCATTTTGGTATCATTAGTATATGCAAGATCATTATGTAATGTTATTTCAATTGGATTGATTTTAATTTATGATGTGCATGTGATAACACATGTGTTATGATTAATACACAACTAAGCATTCACTTCGCACATCGTTTTATTTTATGGTGCATAGGTTAAAGAGAACAAATTAATGTCAAAGCCTCAATATCAGCAGATTCATTAATAGAAGCTTCTTTTGGTATTTTGCTCATTTTAGTATGATAATGTGGTGTAATTATTATTAGTGGCACTCTTGTGTAATTAAGGGATTATGCCTAATCTATGGTGTAAATAAGTTTTGTAACTCATTTAAATAGTATTAAAACCTTTTATTTAAGATTGTATAATTTTGTTTACTTGTATCATATCTCTTCCTATTGCATGCTTAATTAATGTTGAGATTGAGTTTGTGTTGAATGGTCAAATAAACCCATATATGGATAAAATGTGTGAGATATATTTGAAGTATTGTTTTATGTAGGTTAATATTTCAAATAATGCCCTGGTACAACAATTATGCTGCTAGATTTTTGACATAAGGACCTCATTTGTATACCTTGCAAAATGATTTTTGGAAACCCATGTTTTTATAACTCATGCATGCAAAATATGTTTTAGTGTTAATAATAAAAAATAAATTTTATAATGGTTTTCTATACGTGTAGTTGGATATCGTTTGTGTACCGCTCCTTACTTGAATCTGGTGATCAGATTGGGTAAAGGGTGTCACAAAGCAAATATTCAATAATAGTTTTTATTAATCAAATATAGGAATATGTGATCTAGTTGTGTGGCACTTCATATTTAGATATGGTGATCAGGTAGAGTGAAGAGTCTCCCATATAGTGGTATTAGGGCCAAGTTTAGGCATTCCTAGGTATGTAAGGGATGCATATAGATGCCTTAAGTTTAAGATCATGAATTACATATCTACACTGCTTGAGACTTGTGAGTTGTTCTTTTTTTATAGATTAAAGATGAGTGAGCTTACACCAATAGGAGGTGGAGAGGAGATAGAAAGCCATGCTCCCAAATAGTAGATAAGCCTCTAAGGGCTAAAACTCTTACACCAAGTGAGGTTGGATAGGTAACTCAAACCCAACTAGCTTTACTCCAATAGATGGTTAACTCTATCATATAGGCTTCAATAGCCATTATACCTCCTTAACCACTAGTGCAGTCACCTCCACCCATGTAAACCCTCCAGAAGGCCTATTTGGAGAGGGTTAAAAAATAAGAGTAGTAGATTTCATAGGTGTAAAGTATAATGATTTAGCCACTTTAGAATATTGGCTTGATAAAACAATTAGAATCTTTTAGCAATTAAGATGCACCTTTGAATAAAATGTTATTTGTGCCATATCATTATTATAGGAAGAAGCCTTTAGATAGTGGGAGACTTTTTCTAAACATACGACACCATAGGAGCTGACATGGGAGTTTTTCCTGGCAAAATTCAAGAAAATTATATTATTATATATTATTTAAAGAAAAGACAAGAATTCTAAGACATAAAATAGAGGCATAGATTTAATTAGGAATATAGGAAAGAATTTGTTAGATTAAGTGGATAATCAAAGGAGATCATGCCTATTGTCGTCAAAGAATATGAATAAGAATTTGCTAAATTAAGTGGATATGCAAAGGAGATCATAGCTGCTACAGTTAAAAAGTGCAAGAGGTTTTAGAAAAGTCTTAATCATGATATCAAATTACATGTGGTACCAATAAAGATTAGAGAATTCCTTTCTTTTATCGTAGCATCTTATATAGTTGAAGAAAAATAAAAGGAGAAAAAAGAGAGTTTCAAAAAGATTAGGTTATTCACTTAAGGTTAAGCTAGTTCCATACCAAAGGTAGGCAAGAGACAAAAATGGGGTAAAAGTACCCCATAAACTCAAAGACAAGATACATAAATTAAGGCAAGGTTCATAAGCTAGGTCATAATAGCAAACGCAACTACTACTACACTTATTTTTACTGCTAGAGGTGTATTAGCCTGATATGAACACTATGATAAATGGCATAGAGGTGTTTATTGGAAAACAATAGCAATAACAAGTTACAAATGTGGGTCCAAAAATAACCTATAGAAAGACTGTTTAATGGCACCTATTACCTTACCCTAATTTATCAAAATTCACTTTGGTTTATTCTTTCATATAAATCACACTTAAATGACATCATCACTAATTTCCCATTTGTTTAATGGCACCTATTACCTTAGCATGGAGCATTTAGACTTAGGGGCTTGATTTCTATGTTAAAAATGTGATTATTAACTTTCTAGCCAAATTCCATATGTGACTATACTTAGCTAGCATTAACAACTCCATTTTTAATTAGTTTTTCTAAATTTTTGATGTTAAAATAATAGTACAAACATTAAGACAAGAAGAAACAATAAATTTTATTCTAATAAGTAAAGAAAATAGAGAATGTATTGGAATATATATTTAAAAAAGAATACTTTACCTTTAAAAAGAGTCATTTCATCCTTAATTACTCCTCAAATAGCTTTCTCTTTACTTTGGTCCTTTGGAAACTTCAGTCCTTTATCTTTCTATATAAAGTCAAAAAATTTACAAGTACATTAATATTACTTTATTTTTTATGGCACATTCATATTGAACTTTATAAGCTACTCATTTGAAATATGTGCCACCTATTTCTAATAAGAATTCAATCCATGTAAATTACTACATTAAGGATTCTTACAAAACCAAGGAATTCCATTGAATATTCTTAGAAAACTTTTAATCTTATTTCCAAACCATGATCAATAACTCATACTCTTTCTTATAAAAAGAAATAAAGACAACTCCCATTTGTTTATGACAAAGATCATTTATTAGCTTATTCTATCTTTATACACTTTGGCTGGATCACATACTATGTTAGCAAGGTTTTTAATTCAATATTTCTCAAAGTTCTATTGGCACTTCCATAAAGTCCATCATCTCAATGTACATATATTAACATAATTAGCATTTAATCATTAGATTGTTACCATCAATATAGATATTGCCTCCAAATGCTCTATTTCTTTCTCATCCTCTTTTAATAAAAACCATTTCCTTCTTTATAACCATAAACTTCACAATATTCTTCCCTGCTTTAACTGCACGCATATCACACAACATCCTCCTCCTTTATTAGTAACAATTCATCATTCATTCATATATAATCTGCTATTTCAATTAGCTTTAATTAAAGTAAAGCAAGAAATTGATCTTAAATTTTACAATAGGATATTCAATTGGTAGCTCCTTACTCCTAAGTAAATCCTTTAAATGCCATTTCAACCTTTATCATTGAAATTATAGCAACACTTCAATTCATGCATTCAAAAATCCATCATAAATTTACAAATTCAATCATAAAACTACTTATTGATCACTCAACATTTTGGTTGCCATAACAGCATGTATCTCAAAATTATGTCATTATAGTTCATTAATGTAACAATTCTTTCATAAAGAGTTAGAAATAATTCAAAAAACACCAAGAACTTGGGTTTGTCATATGAATCGAATTGGTCCCATATAGGTCCCTCCTTTTAGTTTCTCTCATTCTCCTCTCAATTTTATTTATAAAATAATAGTTAACCATCAATTATCCTAATTAATCAAAATTAGGCCTAAGAAGTTCAATTAGGATGAAATTTATACCTCTTTGCTACAAAGGTTCCTGATTTTCCTCATTCCAATTAACAACTAAGAGCTTTTCTTGATCATGCTCTTCTATTATCAAGAGCTTCTTTTGATCTTTGTAACACCCTCTACACATCCGATTAGGGAACTTAATAAAAGGATGTTACAGAATATTCAAGAACATAGCAAGATAGCCAAATGCAATTTAAAGACAATTAAAAAAAGTGAGCCAAAAAATTTCATTTTATTTTTCTTTATGAAAAGCATTTGATTACTATTAAAAATAATTGGTATGTTAAAAAAGCTTTTACCTCAACAGGTTAATTATGTCGAAAATCCAATAGCATAAAGGCTATCAAAGGCACTATCCAAAATTTTTAACCTATAAGAATACACTTTAATAAATTCACATGCATTCCAAACTTCACTTTCAAAACCTCAAATCACATAATACTAACATTTCTCAAAATCAATGATTCAAAGAATAATATTGGGTCATACGTCTTTATATCACACGCACACATATACTATGTATTTCTTACTAAATATCATTAATTATATAACATCATTACACATTTTGTCGGCATTAGAGATAATCCTTTATAGGTATAAAATAAAAGTACAAAATCTCAATATAACAATCTTTAGCAAAACACAGAAATCTAGAAACTCTCTTTTCCATGCCTCAATCCCATGTATTTTCTATTGCAGAGTCTAGCTTTACCCTTTGCTTTTGCAACTCCAAGCTTAAACCTATATGAACGAAAAACCTCACACTTAGCAAAATAACTTAGTGATGTAAAATGAATCTAATCAATTGATTGCTAGTTATACACACACACACACAAAACCTTCATATAAACCTTAACAAAGTAATGTTTATATAAATGCAATACTTCATAAAAGCTGCTTAACAATAGCATTAAAATTCATTCTTTCTAAATAAATAGTTACCATATTAACTATTGATGATTAGAATAGTTTATACATGTATTATAAATCTTCATTTCATATATACAATTATTTGCTCATTTAACTTAAGTATAAAAATAGCATGTTTCATGCAACATGGATCATATATATCATGTATATAAATTATGACATTCTTTTAACATTACAAGTAGCATTTAACATGCTTGAGTGTGTGTGGCCTTTGCATCATACATATATCCATCTATGTATTCACTCATTTATTTTCATAAGCACTTACTTAATAACATTATTATACTTTCCACTAAATCATAAAATTTATTTTTATAAATTTTCATCTAATGCTCATTATGCACTTTATTAGCCTATTTCTTTCAAGAATTATGCTATTGCTTAGATAAGGAATAGTACAATGATTCTTGTGAACCATTAACTATGCTATGGTACTTGAGGCATAAACATTGGTACCCAAAGGTACAAACTATGCTACCTAAAGGCACAAGGGTTAACACTAGCACCACAATAATAGTACAATAATTATGGAATAGCCAAAGCTAATAGCTCAGGCAGAATTGTAAGTGTCCTATGTTTGGCATGCCAAACTATTATATAGCCATCTAATCCTTGGTAGAAATGGATTACGACTATATTATAATGTACTCTCTATATCTTTATCTATAACATGTGAACGTACATATTTATATCACTATTTTATGTTTACCTTATACTATATTATGCATATGATCATCTAATCTATAAATATAATGATAACATATGTTGTACATATCATCCTATCAACTTTGCATGTCATTAATTCATATACTATACATACTTTCATATGGTTGTGCATGTTATAAACTTTGCATGTCATTAATTACATACATTATATGTAACACCCCTTACCTATTCCATGAGAGGACCCAATAAGGAGATGTTATAAAATATACAAATGCAATATAATTGTACATAAAAAGGTGAGCTAGAAAATTTTTGTTTATACATTTCAAAGGAAACATTTTCTTATTTAGATTAAAACCATTTGATTACTCTAAAAAATTATCATAGGCTAGTCATTATGCCAAAAATCTAGTAGCATAATGGTTGTTCGGGGCACTATCCAAAATTTTTACTAATAAAAAAGAGACTCTATATAATTATTTTAATTCCTTAAATCTAATATTTAAAAAAAAAACTCAATCTCTATGAAAAATCATCTCATAAAAAATTCATGCTCCTAACAATGCAATATCAACCAAACTATGGCATCAACTAAAGATTCCACAAGTCACACACACTATCATGCACTCAACCTATAGACATCCATATTCAATAACTCAATCATTACTTTTTAGATACAAGATAACATTATAATGGAAACTCAACAAAATAAAACATAATACATAAACAATAATTAGCAAACATTATATAATAAACAATCTTTAATAAAAAGCCTAGAAAACTCTCTCTCTTCTCTACATTGTCTCTATCTAAGCTTTCTAATATAGTATCCAACTATACCTTCCACTCTTACAACCCCTATCTCATAACTATGAAAAGGAAAAACCTTGCGCTAAGCAAATTCACTCAGTGGTACAAATCTTAGTCTAAATAACTTGTCACTATTCACCTTTTGTAGCTATAAAGTATTATATAAAATACCATATTGGTATTGAATTTTAACAAGAGAGCATTTCAAAGTAGTTCTAAATAGTGGCCTCGAGACATTCTTATTTTAAACCTACTTGTACATTATTACAGTTCAATTTATCATAACATTCATACTTATATGCTAATCACACATGTATATTGTGTATTTAATGATGTTATCTAACTTAAAATGTGTATTATATTATGTGTCATAAGTTGTACATTTAAGCATGTGATTAGCCCTTATCATGCACATAATTTATGAAATTATGCCCTACATAAATAACTTCACATTATGCCTTATTTTGCATACTAATTACATTCATAGGCTTAATAACATCTCTTATACATGTATGTCTTTTTGTAACATAGCATCCTATATAGCATTTAACATAGAATAATGTTAATCATGCATTATGTTACGCAATGCTCTTAATATATAGTACATACATATAAATCTATGGTATACCTACGATTCTTCTAAATCATCGTATATGCACCTTTGCATCATGCTTCATCATTAACATAGAATTAAATACCTTTATAAGTTAAATTATAGTAAACATATTATTTCATTATCATTAATTTTGAAATGTCTATTTCTTTTAAAATATGGTTGGATTTTTAGATAACGAGATGAACAAAAATAGTTGAAGTTATAATAGAATAGTTAAAGCTATAACAAAATAGCTAAAGTGATAACATGAAGTTGTAATGGAATAATGAAAGCTATGATAGAATGGCAAAAGCCTAATAGAATAGTCAAAGCTATAAATAACATGCAAATCTACTTGAATAACCAAGTTATCATTCCAAACTATCTTGGAGGTATCTATAAATCCTAGTTAAAAATTGGTTTATAATATATAATTACATATTCAAATTCAAATCCATCATTTTTCATTTATACATAATGGTTTCATATGCTTGTCATACATTATGTGCATTTAGCTTGTCATTTATTATACTTTTTCCATAAGGCCATCTTGTTTGAGTACATGCTAGATAAAATGCTATTTCCATGTAGTTTTAATCTCAAAGTCATAACTTCATATACTTCAATGCACAATATAATCATGTAAGAACATTATATAGTTCTACTCATATCACAGAAGTTAATTTTTCATGGCATTTATAAATATTTCACATGTACACAAATTTCATAACTATTACTTACTAAAATTTACTTTAAATATCAGGAAGGAAGTTTATGCATTTTACTTACCTTTTTATCTATCTGATACCATTCGATCATTTCCATATGCATACTTACCAAGTATATACTCTTACTTCAAACTTGCAACACATACATTTGAAAGAATTTTATAGAATTATATAAGTAAAGCTTAGAATTACCATGTAACTCATTTCACACATGTATTTGACTCCATTAATAATTTAGCAAAATAACTGTACTTTACTTATTACTAAATAAAAGGGAATGTTATATTTTTCCATAAATTTTGCCATAATTCAAAGTCTGATCCTAATCTTGAAACCTCTATTCCATTATTGATTGGCACTTAGTATACTATGTGCATATTTAAAGAAAGAATCATAATAAATCTTTATTAATAGCTTAACTTATTTTATGCAATTTAAGCTAACTTTATATTCCCGCTTCAAGTACTATGCTTATAAAATAACTATAATACATCATGTTTAATAAGATTTAGATTTATTTAGAGCATATCATAACAAAACTCAAAGTAATATCCTTAGAGAACACTTGTGTTATAAAAAAAACCATGATTCACTTTCTTTTCCATTTTACCCTAAGATTTCTATTTTCAATTATGACTTAAGGTCATAGAAAAATAGTTGAAATCATTAAGAAAACTAGATTTTAAATTATTGTTCATAGAAAATAAGGAAAAATTAGAGTAAGTACTTTAAAAAGAACCTTCCATCTCACAGTTGCACTTATTGTTCTCACTATCTCTTTTTTTTTCTTTACGATGCTTCACCTTTTTTCTTCCTTTCTTGATGCATAACTTGTCACTATTCATCTTTTGTAGCTATAAAGAATTATATAAAATACCATATTGATATTGAATTTCAACAAGACAGCATTTCAAAGTAGTTCTAAATAGTGGCCTCGAGACATTCTTATTTTAAACCTACTTGTACATTATTACAGTTTAATTTATCACAACATTCATACTTATATGCTAATCACGCATATACATTGTGTATTTAATGATGTTATCTAACTTAAAATGTGCATTGTATTATGTATCATAAGTTGTACATTTAACCATCTGATTAGCTCTTATCATGCACATAATTTATGAAATTATGCCCTACATAAATGACTTCATGTTATGCCTTATTTTGCATACTAATTACATTCATAGGCTTAATCACATCTTTTATACATGCATGTCTTTTTTTAACATAGCATCCTATATAGCATTTAACATTGAATAATGTTAATCATGCATTATGTTATGTAATGCTCTTAATATATAATACATACGTATAAATCTATGGTATATCTAGGATTCTTCTAAATCATCGTATGTGCACCTTTGCATCATGCTTCATCATTAACATACAATTGAATACCTTTATAAGTTAAATTATAGTAAACATATTATTTCATTATAATTAATTTTGAAATGTCCATTTCTTTCGAAATAAGGTTGGATTCTTAGATAACGAGATGAACAAAAATAGTTGAAGTTATAATAGAATAGTTAAAGCTATAACAAAACAACCAAAGCGATAACAGAAAGTTGTAATGGAATAGTGAAAGCTATGATAGAATGGCAAAAGCCTAATAGAATAGTCAAAGCTACAAATAAAATGCAAATCTACTTGAATGCCCAATTTGGCATTCCAAACTATCTTGGAGGTATCTATATATCCTAGGTAAAAATTGGTTTATAATATATAATTACATATTCAAATTCAAATCCATCATTTTTCATTTAAACATAATGGTTTCATATGCATGTCATACATTATGTGCATTTAGCTTGTCATTTATTATACTTTTTCCATAAGGCCATCTTGTTTGAGTACATACTAGATAAAATGCTATTTCCATGTAGTTTTAATCTCAAAAGTCATAACTTTATATACTTTAGTGCACATTATAATCATGCAAGAACATTATGTAGTTCTACTCATATCATAGAAGTTAATTTTCCATGGCATTTATAAATATTTCACATGTACACAATTTTCATAACTATTACTTATTGAAATTTACTTTAAATATTAGGAAGGAAGTTTAAGTATTTTACTTACCTTTTTATCTATCTGATACCATTTGATCATTTCCATATGCATACTTACCAAGTATATACTCGTACTTCTAACTTGCAACACATACATTTGAAAGAATTTTATAGAATTATATAAGCAAAGCTTAGAATTACCATGTAACTCATTTCACACATATTTTTGACTCTATTAATAATTTAGCAAAATAATTGTACTTTACTTATTACTAAACAAAATGGAATGTTATATGTTTTCCATAAATTTTGCCATAATTCAAAGTCTGATCCTAACCTTGAAACCTCTATTCCATTATTGATTAACACCTAGTATTCTATATGCATATTTAAAGAAATAATCATAATAAATCTTTATTAATAGTTTATCTTATTTCATGGAATTTAGGCTAACTTCATTTTCCCACTTCAAGTATTATGCTTATAAAACAACTATAATACATCATGTTTAATAAGATTTAGATTTAATTAGAGCATATCATAACAAAAACTTAAAGTAACGTCCTTAGCCAACACTTGTGTTATAGAAAAAACCATGATTCACTTTCTTTCCCATTTTACCCTAAGATTTCTATTTGCAATTAAGACTTAAGGCCATAGAAAAATAGTTGAAATCATTAAGAAAACAAGATTTTAAATTATTATTCATAGAAAAAAAAAAGGAAAATTAGAGTAAGTACTTCAAAAAGAACCTTCCATCTCACAGTTGCACTTATTGTTCTCACTATCTCTTTTTTTTTCTTTAGGATGCTCTACCTTTTTTCTTCCTTTCTTAATGTATAACCAAACAAACTTTTTCATTATGACATGTACTTTTATAGGTTTATAACATTATAAGATAACTAACTTCCCTTAATGTTCATATCTACTCATAAAAAATCAAACTAATATTTCCTTACTTAAACTGGTCCCTAGTTGTTGCTATGACACTCACACATTGACCATAATACTTCCTCATGTCTAGTGACTCATTTGGTGAGGCACCCCTCACTCGAGTTGCTATAAAATCCGAATGAGGAGTGACAAACAACCTATATCTAAACTTTCATAAAACCCTTATAACTTTTTTCCAATCATGATTATCATGAAACTTTTTAAACATAACTTAACAAAAACCACTTAGAAGGTGATATTATTAAAGTTCATTATCTCAAAAATGCAGTACCATAATGGCTGTTTAGTGACATTATCCAAAATAGTAACCTATAAGAGAAACACTTTTATATCTCAAGCATCTCAATACCTAATCAACCACATCATCCATATGATCTTAACACATATCGACCCATAAACAAAGACCATGTATAAAGTTTAACAACCTAAAACATAAACATATACAAACATACATACTTGCTTTTGTATAAAAGAGTTACAAAACAAAGCATGTTTAAGACCATGCCTTTATTATATATGTGTGTGTGTGTGTGTGTGTGTGTATACATACATACATACATATATATATAT
>CANXYI010483350.1:0-12006 GCA_948208565.1 Hura crepitans
TATGTCTCTAATTAAGAAGAAGCATGTGATGCTTCAACTTTAGGTATTAATATTATTAGGATCAACACAAGTAAAGGTGATGTGCACTTATAGATAGCAAATGGAGCAAGAGTTGCTACATTAGCTGCAAGAGCATATCATTTGTATTTGCCTTTGGAACTTGTATTGGAACTTGATAATTGTTATTTTGTTCCTTCCTTAAATAAGAAAATTATTTCTTTATCTTGTCTTGCTAAAATAGATTTTGATATTAACATTATTAAGAGCAAGGGTTGCTCAGTTTATAAAGATAATGTTTTATATTATTTTGGATTTTATTTTGGTGGAATTTATGTTCTTAATAATCAAAAGGAACTTTAAAATATTTAGACTAAGAGATAAAAGGTGGATAACTTGAAACCATCTTTCTTGTGGCACTATTTTTTAGGCCATATAAATGAGATGTGTATGTCTAAGTTACACAAGTCTGGTGACTTAGGTTTATTTGATTATGAATTAATTGAAACATGTGAGTCCTGTTTATTAGGAAAAACGACAAAGGCACCTTTTAGTGGAAAAGGTGAACATGCTATTGGGCTTTTGTACCTTATACATATAGATGTATGTGGACCTATGACAAGATATGCAAGTGGTGGGTTTCTCTACTTTATTACCTTTATCAATGATTACTCTAGATATCGGTATGTGTACTTGATAAAGTATAAATTTGCAATGTGAGACCCTTTACCTGACTCAACAGTTAGATCCAAATGAGTGATGGCATATTATGACACCTCATACCCGAACTATTGGAAGTCTGAATAAGAGATGGTACATTAACCAATTGTACCATTATCTTTCTATTACCCTATTGTATGCTTACATCATGAGCATTTAGGGCCTATGTGTAGCTTTAAAACTAGTGTTATGAATGTAAATGTATAAGGTCCTACTATTTTATTTTGACAAAAATCTAGTAGAATAACAGCTACCCGATAGTATGTCCCAAAATAAACTTGTGAAAATGACACTTCTATAAGGCTTCCAAACTCAAACTTAGTTTTTTAGGACCTTTTGATCCTCCAACATCATCAATCACTAGCATACAGTTACATCAATCACAACATACATGATAGTCATAACAAACATCATAATCTTATCATCACATTATATTAGGCATAAATTATATAATAACACATACTACTAGTATTTGTCTATTTAGTTTACATTAACATTATACTGATAACTTGTACACATATATTTATATACTAGACCTATAACCCACTTATGTACATATGAGTGCCACTAACTATATTTACCTAACATAAAAAGAAATACAAAGTTATAGCAAGTCGAGGTGACCTACACTGCATTGTGACTTTGAGGTTAGACTGGAAGTAGGATCTATCTACAACTTATACATCGAGAAAACATGATGTGCTAAGCATATTACTTAGTGGTTTATTTGATAAAATATCCATATACATGGACATGTAGTCAGGGCACACATGCATCTTAATATTAAACATGTCAATTAGCACTTATACATCTTTCTTTATCTAGGTTATTATTTGTTATTCTTTTTAATCCATTATATAGTTGTATCTCATGTGTATTTAACTCATTTATGGTACTTACTTGACCCAAGTTCCTATGTACAATCCTATTTAGTTCTTTTCATGTTTATTTTCCAATCTTAAGTAAGTTCTCTAGTTAGCCAAGTTAATTATTGTGTCAACACCAAATTAGTTAATGTTTCCTAAGTTGTTAACCTATATTTGTTTATTTATCAATCTTATAGTTCCATATCATTTTTAAGTCATTTACACTTTTTAGCCTATATTTGGAAGACACATATCTAAGTTCTAGATATCAGGATCACATTATGTAATGGTCTACATTTTGGACATTTGTGCTGCTGCACCAGCCTATGATATGCCGTGGTCCTGTTGAACATCCCAAGGGCTGCACTTACTAAAAATTATGTGTAGTGATTTTGTTGGACCTCTCAATGGTTGCACTCACATGAAATAATCAATTAAGGTATGATATCAATATAGCTATTGTATATGTGTGTATTAGTTTTACTAAACCTCCCGATAGCTGCATCTATATGAAAATATATGTAGTAGTTCTATCGGACTTCTACATGCTTGCACCCAAATAAAAATAATCAAGTAAAGTCAAGTATCAAGGTTATCTATATTAATAACACCAAGGTATCCAAGCAACTACTACATCCCTTAGTTAATCGGTCAACCTATCTAACACATATGGGCCATTAACTTTCCATTCTCATCATTCATTATTCACAAGGTTCATAGTCACAATCTCATGCTTGAATCAAAGCATATATTTACTTAACAACATTTGGTAACATTATATTACGTATCTCATATTATGAGTCTCATTATGTATAATACCATCCCTAATTGTCATGCCATATAAGCACATTCTTATATCTATTTCTTTATGTATAATGTCATCTATTATTTTCCATGCACATATCAATTATTATCACTAACACAATTATTATCATTGACACATATGTTGCATATAATGTACACCATAATGTTATCACCCATATATGCATGCTCTATGCACCACATTCTCAATGTTGGCTATTTCTAATTATCCTAGTCTATTACATTTTAATTTCCCCTTATTATGTAACAATTTCATTAATTCCATTTATGTCCTTAATTTTCCATACAAAATACACTTATTCTAATATTCCATATTTAGCTCATTTTTCCTCGATTTTTCATTTAGTTAAGTTCATTAACATGCATTAAACCTTAAAATACCCTAAGAACCAATTTAGGGTTATTCTAACCCATAAATACATTAAAACCCTAAATGCACACTATTTTGGAATTTGCACAAATCATGGTTTAAGTCACATATTTTATCAAATACACTTATAGAGATGTTATACGTGTCCTGAGATCAATTTCATAGCTTTTCCTTTGCTCGGTTCTCATTCCCCTCTATGTTCTCTAATTTCCATAAATGCCAAAATTTAGAAAAAGTCATAGGAAAATATATACATATCTAAATTCAAATATAAAAACGTAACTATGATCTAGAGCATCTTTAGTTACCTAGAAAAATACTTGAGATTTGATTCAATGCTTGGTGTGATTTAGAGGTTCAAAGCCCTAAATCTTCTCACCTCTAATTTCACCTTAAAATAGCCTTTTTATCAGAAAATTGAGGCTTGAATTAGGTTCTAGACATCATAAGGATAAATTCCATGTATAAATTAATGGATTTTAAGGTATATCAGAGGAGAAATGATGAAAAATGGGGAAGGAGAGAGAACGCTACAATGGCATTGGGTTAGGCTTGTGAGAGGGAGAAGATGACTTGATTTTCATGTTACAATAGCACACATGCAACCACTTATTTATATTATGGTGATAGATGGTTATGATCACACCATATGGTCATCAGATGGCCCCCCATTAATTTTATTTATGTTTTAAACTTCAAAAATGTGAAATAAATGTTAAAGGTTTCCAAAAATCATGCTTTCACAGTCAAAAATTAATGAATTCATTAATTAAGGGACCCTTAAAATCTTAGGCCTAAATTCCAATGGAAACTTAGTTAACTATTCACTTGTGTAATTAAGAAAGTTCAATTAAATACCAATCAATCTCAAAAAATTCAAATTCTAGCACCATTAAACTACTTAGAATTTTTTGACCTTCAGGGTATGCTATTTTTAAGTAAGTCCAGGCATATGCCACCCATTTCCTAATATGATGTAAACTAAGGTCACTATTTAATAGATTTCAATGGAAAATAATTTATTGGTTTAGTGGTTAGTGCTAATTACTTCATTTTCATCATTATTCTATTTGTCAAAGTTCTATCACTAGTACTCTCCTTTAGCCTCCTTAACTTGACTTGATTACTTGGGAGAGGCTATTTATTCCCCAAGAAGTACTATTCACAAAATCGAGATTCTCTGATGTTACAATTCCTTCCCCTCTTAAGAAATTTTATCTTTGAAATTTACCTAGTTCAAAAAGCTGTGGATATTGCTCTCTCATTTGTTGTTTGCTTTCCCATGTTGCATTATGTGAACTATAGTGCTTCCCATAACACCTTTACTAGTGGCACTAATTTGTTACCCATCTTTTTCACTTCTCAGGCTAAGATCTAAAGTAGCTCTTCCTTATATAATAAATCTAGCTATACCTTTATTTCTTCTTTTAAAAATACATGGGAAGGGTTTAATCTATATTTTCTCAGCATTAACATATGGAATATATCATGGATCTATTATAATTTCAGAGGCAATGCCAATCTATATGCTACTAGTATGACACATTGAATCACCTCATAGGATTTGATGAATTTTAGGGCTTAACTTGCGTTTCTTCCAAAATCAGAGTATCCTTTTACAAGGTAATACTTTTAGGAAAACTTTATCACTAACTTCATATTCAATGGGCTTTCTATTCAAATTAGCATTGGATTTTTGTCTATAAATTGCTACTTTTAGTAGATCTCTAATGACTCTAACTTTCTCCTTTACATCTCTAATCAAGTCTAGCCCTATCAGTTTGTTTTCACCTAATTCTATCTATCATAACAAGGTTCTATATTTTCTACCATATAGAGCCTTATAAGGTGCCATCCTAAGGCTCGCCTAATGGCTGTTGTTATATACAAATTCTGCTAATGATAGGTATCTATTCCAATTACCTTTGAATGCAATGGCACAGCTCCTTAACATATCTTCTAACACCTAAATCACTCGTTCTGATTTACCATCTATATATGTGTGAAATGTTGCATTAAAGGTGAGTCGAGTAGCCAAGGCATCATGTAATTTTTTTCTAGAATCTGGATCTAAACCTTAGGTCCCAATATGAGATAATGGATGTTAACACTATATGTAATATAACAATCTTGTCAATGTATAGCTGCACAAGTCTCTCCAACAAATAATCCATTCTTACTGCAATAAAATGTGTTGTCTTGGTCAACCTATCTACAATCACCTATACCATATTGCATTTACTTCTTGTCATGGGAATTATTATTATGAAATCTATGGTAACTCTTTCCCATTTCAATTCTGATATTGATATTGGGTGAAGCAATCCAAAAGGAACTTGGTGTTTAGCTTTTGCTTGATTGTAAGTGAGGTATTTGATCACATACTCATCTATGTCTCTCTTCATTCTTAGCCACTAGTAATAGAATTTTAAGTCCTAGTACATATTATGCTCCCAAAATGCATGGCACCAGGGGAACTATGAGTTTCCTATAAGATTTTCCTATTAATGTCCTCTTTAGTAGGCACACATAGTCGATCATGATAATATAGGCATTCATATGCTTTGATTTCATGTTTAGTGGGCTTCCCTTCATTGATTAAACCCATTATATGTTAAAGTTGTTCATAAGCTTGTTGTGCCTCTTTCACTTATTAGATCAGTTTAGGCTTTACCTATAATTTAGGTAGCAATGCTCTATCTTTTCGATATTATAGTTAGGCAGTCATTGCCTTTACATTGCATAGAAGCTTTTTAGCATAGTGCATCTACCACTACATTCACCTTGCTAGGATGGTAGTCAATCAGAAAGTCATAATCTTTAATTAGCTCTATCCATCTCTATTGCCTCAAGTTTAGTTCTCTTTAGGTAGGCAAGTATTTCAAGCTTTTATGTTCTATATAAATGTAAGACCTTTCATAATATAAGTAGTGCCTTTATATTTTCAAGGCAAAGACAATAGCTACTAGCTCTAGATCATGAGTTGGATAATTTCTCTCATGTGGTTTTAGCTGTCAGGATGCATACACCATAACTTTACCATCTTGCATCAACACATATCCTAGCCCATTATGTGAGGCATCTTTATAGATGACAAACTCCTTCTCAAGTTCTAGCTATGTGAGAATTGGAGCTTCTGCCAGCATGGCTTTTAGCCTATTAAAACGCTTTGGGCATTTATGATCCTAGGCAAATTTCATATCTTTTCTCAGTAAACAAGTCATGAGACAACAATCATTAAAAATCCCTTGAGAAATTACTTATAATATACAGCTAATCCTAAAAAGATTTTGAATTTTATTACATTCTTCGAGGCTTCCCATTCTAACACCTCTTTAATTTTACATGGGTCTGCCCTAATTCCTTCATCTGATACTATATGTCCTAGATATGTGGCCTTTTCAAGCCAAAATTCGCGCTTTCTTAACTTGGCATACAATTGCATCTCTCTTAGTGTCTATAATACTAGTTTGAGGTGTTATTCATATTATTCTCTGATTCTTTAACACACTAGAATATCAACAATGAATACCATAATAAACTTGTAATGCCTCCAAAATCCAGATAATTATGAATTGTAATTTTCTGGGGATGAAAAGTGTTCTCGAGACCCAGGATGCACCGAAGACACCGGATGAAAGTATTAATCATAAAATAATCTTGGGTAAAGTTTAAAATCAATCTGAGGTTATTAAAATGGTTAAAAATGCTAAGAAAATTTTTACGATAATGTTTTAGGAATAGTGACCAAGGCAAAGTTGAATCCTAAATTAATTTCAAAGTTGCTCAGAAAATTATGAAAATTATATAACCCGATAGTTAAGTTCCAATAAGGCTAATGGCACAAAAATCATAATTTTTCGATATCAAAAGTAATTTTTTTGAGAAATTAAGCAACATAAAAATAATGAAATTAATTTGTTTTTTAGTGTTTCAAGCACCAATTTTTGGAGGTAATAAGGGAATAATTAAAGTTAATTATTGCTATAAAAATGTCAATTTACTTTGCTCGGAAAGAGAAGTAAAATTAAGGAAAAATGCTAAATAAAATATTTTTGAGAAAGGGTATAAATAGGCTAATTTGACTCATAAAGTTAAATTTACTATTCACCTCGCCTCCCTTTTGCTATTGACACCCTCCTTCCCTCTCCCTCTTGATTTTCTTTCTTTTATCCTCCCCATTTATGACACCCCTTACTAGGTTTCTTAAGAAACCCAATAGGCGATGCACTTCTTACTAGGTTAACCATCCTAGAATTGCTCATAGTGTGCACTCCTTAACATTTAAAGACAGTCATATAACTCTATCCAATATTATTTAATTTCTCACTCTAACACTTAATCATTTTCATATGTGGTATAACAAGCCTAAAAAATGATTTAACAAACAACTACATGTTACAAAAAAATTGGGCAGCATAACGACTTCTCGAGTGACATTCCTTAATTTTTTTCACCTTTAAAAGCACTTCTATAATATCGTTATCAACTTAACTCCTACTCTTGGACCCTTTTGGTCCCCTCAGTCATCTCATCACACGTTAATAACATTTCACAATCACATAGGGCCTCAAGCCCATAGTCATTAGAAACCATAAAAGCAAGCCATTCATATAAACAACTTGTTTATATATAACACCTATCCTTTTAATATATATACCAATGTAAGTAGCCTCTAAGCATTCTAAATCCATGAATTATAGTGTTTACATGTGTGATTACTAACAGACAAAGGAATAGACTTCTATGTACCCTTCACAGTCTGTGGTGCTACACTGCATGACTTATGAGACCAGACTACTTACCTTTGCAACTTATGCACTAAAGCACTAGTACGCTGAGTATACAACTCAGTGGTGAATTTAATGTATATAAACCATGTCATATACAAAGGTTCACATGCAATGACTAGTATGATAACAAATATACAGTGTATGGATGTTATATTAGGTGTTTCATGCAATGTTAGTGACCTGCCTCATTATTCAAATAATTACAATTATGCCACTATGCATATTCCATTTAATTCCTTCAGTTTGGTAATTACCAATCACTTACATCCTTTTTATTTAATTTAATTTAACTGAATTTAATAAGCCTGACTAGATAGACTACACTCAAAACACTTGACCAAGAGGGAACTAAAAATTGTGCAGTGGCCCACATTTTAGACCTCGATCGCTACACTGGCTTGGCCTGATAGCAGGGATCAGTTCACTTAAACCTCCCAATGCCGGACAAGATATAATAGGGATCAGTCTATAAATCTCCTAAAATCTCAAGCAAATCAACCACCAATCACATTGTGGATAGCAAGGATCAGTCTATAGACCTCTTATTATCCAAAAATCATAACAAGGAACATTAGTGGATAGGAAGGATCAGTTTGTAAACCTCTCAATATCCAAAAAAAATCAACATCAAATATTTAGCAATTGCTAATCCTTAAGTTAACCAGTCAACCCATCTAGTAGGTGTCTAACTAATCAGCCATCTAACCTTATTTTATGTCCATTTAATTACTAATAATCATATTATAATATTTAAAAGTGAGAAACAGATAGTTATGAATTTATTTTAATAGTCAAAATTTAACTTAGATAGTTACAAGTCAATTTTTGTCTTATTAGACAGTTACAGGTCAATTTTTCTAAGGCATTTCACATCACTTTCTTAGGCATATTTAAGTCCATTTTAAGTATTGCCTAAACCATTATTTTAAGTCTATTTTTGTCCAAGTCCAAGCAATTTTAGTGCCTAAGTCCATAAATCATTTTTCTTTAGGATAGTCATAGGTCATTTTTTTACTTTTCGCACACAATTACAGGCCTATAACCTTAATTCCCTAGGAATCTTTTCATGCCAAAACACTTGCCATTAAAGGCCATTCATCATGTCATATTACCAGTCTCATAGTGCCACTAAAATTAGCCCAATTTGCCATTCCCAATTGTCATACACATAGGGTTCACATGCCATTCAAGTTTGCAATGATTTAGGTCACTTTTGCCTATACTTTCTAAGTCCATTTTCAAGCTATTTTATACTCAAGTTCTTAGTCCTACTTTCATACTAAGCCTAACATTTTACATGCCATATTTTTAGTCATTATTATCCATGCTTCAAGTCTTTTCTATGCCATGTATTATATGCTTATGTTAGCAAGCAAACATGCACATTATTTACCAAACCATGCCATTTTTACCATGCTATCCCATGGCACACACCTCTCAGCCAAACCTAGTTTTTAACCATACATATGTATTTCTCCATAAGTTGTTACACATACATATTCCATTTCATCATGCTAATGTATGTATACATGCATATACCTCATCATATGCATACCATGCCATTATACAAAACATACATGCCTTAGCCACACATGCCATGCCATGTCACGTACATACATGCCTCATCCATACATGTCACACATATGTACATATACTATTTCAAACAAATTCAACCCTATAGTTACATTCATATGCCAACACTTAATTTCTATCATGGTTCACACAACTTACACATAACGTATACACTACAATCTGATACATACCTCTCAGCCACATCCAATACATAACCATTCCCACATTTTCTCATGAAGTCTAACCCACAAACAGTACCTACATACCAATCATACTAGTTATTATCAAGTACAAATTATTTATCATCACATACACTTTATTTATATGTCGTTATTTATGCTTATACCCCACAGCCATAGATAGTGCCATTCGTAACCATGCCTTTTATCACACATAAATACAAAAACCATTAAGCCATAGCCTACACACTTTGTATCATCATAAACCATATATATTCATGCCATAACACTTCACCTACACACTCATACACTCTTGACCAAAATGAGACTGTCATCTTCCATATAATTTCTCTATTGAAACAATTTATAAATCATTCCTTTACCTTAGATTTAACATCAAAATAGTCTTAGTTCACTATTATACACACACTGGCCACTAAAACCATGAATTCCATAGACCATTTCACACATTTTGCACTTGAAATAACATTGGCATGCCTCTAACACATTAAATTCATATACCTTATCATCTTTAAAGCCTTTCCTACACCTTAGCACCTTTAATTCCCATATTGATAACCAATTCTCCTTAGCCTCTTTATTGCCATATTAGCCTTCATATTGCCATACAAAGACTTGAAAATTCATAAAAAATTTTGTTGTCCTCCAATTGAAAATTCAAAAACATAGGCACTCTTGGAATGATGGAATCCTCTACGAAATAAAATAAAAAGGGAAGAAAACCACTTACACATAAACTTGAATTCCATCCCCCCTCATGTTAACTATCTTGATGTTATTGGCTTTCATACTTGTCTATGGCTTCCTAAACCTTCCAAGATAAATTCTTAACTTATTAATGGAAATTTTGGTGATGATTTGAGGGGGAAACAAGAATCAATAGCCATGGAAATAGAGGATTTCTAGCAAGTGTGGAGTCGACTAGAGAGGGAGGAAAGTGAGTCAGAACATGGTGGTGGGTGCATTTGGCTAAGTGAATGGTGATGTGGAACAAAAAAGAGTATTTATAATGGGCATGGCAACTTGGATGGTGACACATGTCACCTGAGCTTCCCGAAAATGCTCGATTTCGATTGAAACTTTGGAAAATTTTTAAAATTTACTTAGACCTCTAAAAATTATCATGTTTATTTTAAAAATCCTCAATTAGGCCTATTTAGAGGATCACAAAATTTGATAGCCAAATTCCCTAAGCAAGATAGGTAACTAACTACCTCAATTTATGTGCAAAACCTAAAATTTAGGAAAATTAATTAATGACCTTAGAATTTAAAAATTCCTTAACCAATGGACTCTAGGGAATTTTTGACCTTCAGGGCATAGTATTCTCAAGTCTGTCTGCTCATCCTAGCTTATTTTTGACCCAAGTCTATTTGAGCCTACGACCTATAAGATTTTAGCCTAAAATAATTTATTAGTTATGCTAAATCTTTAAATTAAGTCATTTCATCATTTTATGGCCAATTAATTTTTTTATAACCTATATGCCCCACTTTGATCCTCGTGTAGGTGACCCAACACTCTAGGCACACTTTTCGAGCCTTTGAAGGTACTGTTCATGAAGCCTTAACTCACGGGGGTTTTAGTTCTTCCCCTCTTAAGAAATTTCATCCTTAAAATTACCTAGAGTAAATAGATATGGATATTAACTTTTCATTTGCTCCTTAGGTTCTTATGAGGTTTCTTCCATGTTATGATGCTTTTAGAGTACCATAACTAGGGGTTGGTTTTATTTCTTAACTACTTCAATTCTCGGGACAAAATCTATACTAGTTCTTCATTATCGCTCAGGTTTAGTTGTACCTCAATATCTGCCACTGAAACTACATGAGCAGGATCTGATCTATACCTTCTAAGCATTAAAACATAAAATGCATCATGAATCTATTATAACTCAAGTGGCAAGGCTAGCCTATAATGGTCCCACTCTTTCTGCAATCTTATATGGCCTGATAAATCTGGGACTTTGCTTCCCCTTTTTTCTAAATCTGAGCACTTTCTTCTATAGAGACACTTTCAATAACACTTTGTCACCCACTATATACTCAATATACCTTCAATTCAAGTTAGCATAGGACTTCTATCTTACAGTTATAGCTTTTAATCTTTTTATGACAACCTTAACTTTCTCTTCTACATCTCTGATCATGTCAACTCCTAACATTTTGTTTTCCCCAACTTCACTCCAACACAAAGGAGTTCTACATCTTCTGCCATATAGTGCATCATAAGGTGCCATACTCAAACTAGCTTGATAATTTTTTATTGTAAGCAAAATTCAAGTAAGGACAAGTACTAGTTCTAGTTGCCTTTAACCTCAATAGCATAGTTACATAGCATATCTTCTAACACTTGTATCACCCTTTTTTATTGTCCAACTGTCTGAGGGTGAAAGCTTATACTCTAAGTTAGTTTAGTGCCTAATGCTTGATGCAATCTATTCTAAAACCTGCAAGTGAATTGAGGGTTTCTATCTAGAATAATGGCGACTGGTACACCATAAAGTTTCATAATCTAATCTATGTATAGTCTAGCAAGTTTCGTGAGAGAATAATCCATCCTGATAGGGATGAAGTATGTTGTCTTAGTTAATCTATCTATAATCACCCACACAATATCACACATGTTCTTAGTCATGGGTAGTCCCATTACAAAGTCTATTGTAA
>CANXYI010483445.1:0-14307 GCA_948208565.1 Hura crepitans
ATACATAAAGGACAGTCGAAGGAGTGGAACGATGATTGCAAAAAGTCCTTCCAATTCATCAAATAGTATTTGACTAATCCTCTAGTTGTAAAACCCCTAAAATTGAGAAAACCTCTAATCTTATATCTAGCAGTGGAAGGATCTTTGATAGGGGCATTGATTGCATAAGCAGACGAGGTTAGAATAGAGAACACAATTTATTACCTAAGCAAGAAATTGCTCCCCTATGAATAAAAATACACAGAAGTAGAAAAAATATGTTTGGGAGTAATATGGGCCTCTAAGAAGCTACATCACTACTTCAAACCTTACAAGGTAGAGGTAGTGGCAAAACATGACCCTCTTTGGTATTTACAAACTACACCCTCCTTTGTAGGTTAGATGGATGTTAGATTTTGCTCCTTCAGTAGTTTGATATCTCCTACATCACCAAAAAGACCATTAAAGGCCGAGTTGTGGTCAAATTCCTAGCCTAACACCCAATTGAAAAAAAATAAGAAACGTATGAATTTCCATATGAACACTTAGGGGCAATATCCCAAGAAGGATGGAAGATGTTTTTTGATGGGGTGGGTAACCAAAAAGGAGCAGGTGCTAGGGTACTATCATTAGTCTAGAAGGTGAACAAATGTTTTTAGCAAGGATATTAGACATTCCAAGTGCTAATAATGTGGCCAAATATGAAGCATGTGTTTATGGTCTCAAAACTCTATACTAGTTAGGGGCCAAAGTGCTTGATGTCTACGGGGACTCGATGTTAGTCATCCAAAAGGTAAAAGGTGATTAGGAAGTCAAGGATGAAAAATTATGCAAGTATGTCAGGATACTTACATAGGGACAAAAGGGGATAACGTCTATAGGGACTCGATGTTAGTCATCCAACAGGTAAAAGTTGATTGGCAAGTCAAGGATAAAAACCTAAGCAAGTATGTCAGGATACTTATAGACTTTGCTAAAGGGTTTAATCATTACACCTTTCACATATCCCTAAAGAACAAAACCTAGTTACCGATGCCTTAGCTACCTTGATGTCTGTGTCAAGCCTCACAAAAAAGGACCTACCTAGGCCGATGTATTTTAGTAAGATAAGGTTTCCCACCTATACTGGTATAGTTAGCACCATCGCTGATCAATCCCATCAAGACTTACCAAGGTACCATGATATCCAAACCTACCTAGAAATTGGACAATACCTAAAGAACACAACTGAGAAAGACAAAAAGGCTCTCCAAAAGTTATCCACTCAGTTTATCTCATTCTAAGGCATGTCATATAGAAGGTAGGTGGATAGGATTCAACTCAGATGTATAGACAAATTGAAAGTGCAAAGAGTACTCGAAGAGGTGTATAATAGGGTCTATGCTCCTCATATGAATGGGAGGAATCTAGCAAATAAGATAATAAGATCAAGCTATTACTTGCTAACCATGGAATCAAATTCTTATGATTTCTTTAAAAGGTGTCACAAGTGCCAAATATATGGGAACTTGAGCCATTTACCACCTAATGACCTAACTAGCTTGTCATCTCCCTAGCCATTTTCTAAATGGGAAATCAACATAATTGGGGAAATAAGGCCGTTAGCTATGAAGGGGCATAGGTTTATAGGAGTAGCAGTCGATTACTTCGTAAAATAGGTTAAAGCTGAGTTTTTCAATAAGTTGGGGGCAAGAAAAATGGGGAAATTTATTAAAACCAATATCATCTACTAGTATAGACTGCCATAACAGGTCATCTTAGGTAATGGGGTGCAATTATAGGGAGAGACTAGGCAACTTTTATACAAGTACAAGATCCAACATCACAAGTCTTCTCCGTATCAACCTTAAGCTAACGGTGCAGTAGAGGAAGCTAACAAAAATATCAAGAAAATTCTATAAAAGATGACTGTTACCTACAATGATTGGGCAGATATGTTACCATTTACACTGTAGGGATACAGGATGACTGTTAGAACATCTACCTAGGCTATGCCTTGCTCACTAGTATACTACATGGAAGCAATACTAGTTTGAAATAGCTTCATTAAGGGTGGTGTTAGAAGTAAAGATACCTAAAGTAGAATAGGCTAAAAGTAAATATGAGTAGTTAGCATTAATTAATGAATGGCGGCTTAAATCTCTCTATCATAAGCAATTATATCATAAGAGAATTGCAAGAGCTTATAATAAGAAAGTCAAGCCTAAAACTATACAAGAAGGCAACTTGGTACTCAAACAAATTAGACCTTTATTATCATACCATAGGGGAAAATTCAAACCCAATTGGGACGGTCCATATTTGGTCAAAAAAGTACTCAAGCATAGGGGCATCAAGATCTCAGTTCTAGAAGCCAATGAATTCTCAGAGCTCGTCAACATAGATAGATTGAAGAAGTATTTCTATTAAAAAAAGTTTCCACTAAGTTAATACTAGAATAGGGCATTTTAGGCAAAAATTTAAACACCCAAATGAGGTGAACAAGGCACTTCTTACAAAAATTAGGGGATCTGAGAGAGTGTCCAATCAAGAAAACCTTTTTCAAGGTTGATTAGTAACAATTGTATTATTAATGGAAATTAATACATTCACTAAGATTAATGGGCTTAGTTTCAAATGCACTCAATGACAAGAATGCTTTAGTCATGATAATTGATATGCAAATTTCCAATAAGGAAAAGGTCATACGAGTAATCAAACTCTACATACATTTTCTCTTTTCAAAATTAGGAATATTATCTTCATTTTTCCTTTTCAACACTAACGTTCTATTGTCTTTAGCTTCACTTAAAATCCATTAGTTGTAATATTCATCAGTATTAATAGCATCAATTTTATATTCAGGCACATCCCTCAAGATGGCACAATGCTACCACAAGTTAGGGAAGAAGAGCAAAAAATGATGCGTCAAAAGACCACCTTGAAATCCTATAGGCTTAGAAGGCACCTTCTGCACTGGACCAAATTGCCTTAGGATGCGTGAAGGGACATAGAAGGTAGCACACCTCAACCAAATCAAGGGAACATAGTTGACAAGATAGGAGAGAGTAAAATAGGTGATTTTCCACTAAGGAAATCTCCATCACACTATGATAGCAGCATCAAGCCATAGAGCCACTGGTCATGTGAATCACACTTCATTATGAGCTTTCTCTCATAATAGTGATGTGAGGCATACTTCACCCAAAAGTCTTTGAAGTGGAGGAATAAGTAATCCTAATTTCTTCTATAACCAAATCTGTTAAAAAAAAGCCGTTAGTTTGGAAAATCCATAAAGGACCACCTAAGTAAAAATTAGGCGAACTCGCTAGTGTGAAAATCATCATATATGTATTGGGCAAAAATTAGGGTCATAAAAAAATAAAATGAAAACCCATGATAGGCCCTTTACACATACCTATAAGAGGAGTAGACTCTCGGTTACAAAGTCAATATCTCCTTTCATTAGAGTGTCTAAACCTCAAATTATTTAGCTAGAAAAATGCCAAAAGGGTTACAGCCAGAACATGTTTCAATTAGAAGATAAAGGGTCTTAAAATCACAGGACTCATCCTTAAAAGTAACCATAAGTTAATTCCTAAGAATACACAGCATAATACACTTCGCCCATTCTAATGAGTTAATGGAAACCTGACGAGCATGGTCTAAAATTGCTTGCAAAGAAATTAGACCCACAACTGATACTATCTTTTGAGCCATAATGGGAGAAAAGCCTAAAGCAAGGATAATGTCCATAGGATAACAATCCTTAAAAAAAGGGGTAGTCCAAGATAGCAGCAAATTCTTCCAAAGTTGGGGTAATCTCTTGATGGTTAAAGATAAACACAAGGAAGATAAGGTCCTAATGTCGCACTGCTGCATCCAAAAAATTGCCATCAATATAAACCTTCCTGATAAATCTAAAGGAAGAAAAATAAGCAAGAATAGAGGAAGTCCAAGATGCCTTCAATTCCAAAATCTTGGACAAATCCTAATTGAAAGAAGACATAATAGGAGCATGACATGAGAAGGCAAGGATTGGGGTATTTATAAGTCAAAACCCCACCATTCCTCTCCCAACTAGGAATAGGAATCCAAAACAAGCAAGGAGGTCTATGTGGACCTTAAGATGGTGTCGTAGTCCAGACAGACCAAGAAAAGTATGTCCACACCATAATCAAATGCTAGTCTGCAACCCAGCATACTTAAAGTCTACCCAGACTAAGTCATCCTAAGTCTACTCAGACTAAGTCATCCTAACTCCACCTAGACTAAGTCAACCTAACTCCATCTATACTAAAGCTATTTTGAGTCTACACGGGTTGAATCAACTCAAGTTCATACATATTGCAAAGGTGAATAAAACATTCATGGATAAATGTACCTAAAGGGTAAATGTACTTGAAAATAAAACTAAAATTGTATGCACATGAACAGAAGTTTTAAAGTTTTGAAATAGGAAGGTAAAACAATTCCCATTCCAACAAAAAAGAGAGGCGAGATGCCTCATATCCTACTCACCAACATTCCAACAAAAAAAGAGAAGAGGGATGCCTCATATCCTAATCCCCAACATCATCTTTTTCCTCCATATCTTTATCGTCGGAGGAAATCACAAGCTTATTATCTACCTTAACGGGCCAGCCCTAGGACTAGCAATAGGCTATAATTTAATACACAAGTTAGGAAATACCTCTGAAATGAATCAAAAGTTAAGAAACTCACTTGAGACAGAGAAGGTCCTGATGTATAAGGAACCTGAGAAAGCATGTAAGTAGAGACCCAAGAAGTGTAGCTCTCTATACCATCCTCTACTAGCATGGCACTAGGAATCCCCGCCATCATGCTCTACATAAACATCGAGTCATCAATGTACCTCCCCAGCAGCATGGAGTTGGGAGGATTCTGAGGAATAAGGTGTGCATTAGGCCTTATATGCCATTTCATGATCCTCTCTCCCAAGAACCAGGAGTAGGCCTTTAGAGTGGCTGGCAAAATGTGGTAGGAGGACAACTGTTCTATAATGGGAAAAACCCATAACACCAAGTTGACCTGTATAAGTAAGTATTAGTTGCATGTGGTTAAATAGGTAAAAATGAACTTTCTTTTCATATACAGGAGATACTTACATCGGTCTAGACACTAAAGTTGAGGTAGTGTTGATGCTGCATCAAGGAAGCTGCATTCGAAGTACCTAAAAATGGTCGAACCTTTCTATCTATCACCAAGTAGTGGCGAGGCACGTCTAGTTCACAAGGATGAGCTAACAAGTGAAGCTTATATGCCTACACCAAAAACAATAAAACACAATGGAATCACAAAGAGGCTTCGAAGAAATGTAAACTGATCAGGGTGAGTCATTTACCAGCATGCTTGACATGAAGACCTAAACAAACTAATGGCTCTTCCTAGTCCGAACAGCCATGTCCAAACTCCTAAACATCCACCATAGGAAGGAATAGCACCAGTTCTAGCCACCGATTTTATCAACCTCCTCCAAAACACAGACAAAAATCTAACTTACTATGCCATTTGCATTGGCAAAAGGGTGGTGCCCAGCAGATAGAGGATGAAGCAATAGGTGTATTAATCAATCTTCAGCTGGCTCAAAGGGGCCTTATCCTCCCACTTCTCCTACAAATCAGTACATCGGATGCTTCTAGCCTGATCTTTGGGAACAAAGCATAGTAGCTCCCTCACTTTTTGTAGCCTCAATTAAGGGTGGTAGTAGCAAGCGTCAAATGCAATGGAACATCCCATGCAGGGTGCCCTAGTGATGAAATCCTAATCAAAGGGAGCTATTATCATCTCTCCTAATTACAAATGAAAGGTATATGTGGTGTTCATGCACCTGTCCAGTAAGGCCCTCAGAGCTTGCAAGTCAAGATGGAAGTCTCCACTAATTAAATAGTCCACAAATGTTTGGAAGCCAGTAGATCAAACCTTATTCTTCACTGACATGGGCATGGCAGAGTACCACTACTGAGGTCTAAAAAGAGTACCCCCACACTTGAGTCATGTCTACAAAAGAAAAAGAAACAAAAAAAATAATAAGGTCCGCATGGACTAACATTTTGAAAAAAAGTGTCCACATGGACCATGAAAGAACAAAAAAGCATATGTATACACGAACCACATTCATAAGTAGGCAAGCATTTGCACGGGCCACATTTATAAGTAGGCAAGCATCTGCACTGACCACATTTATAAGTAGGTAAGCATCCACACAGACCACATTCACAAGCAAGCAAGCATCTGCACGGACCATATTCATAAGCAAGCATATATTCGTATGGACTACATTCATAAACCTGCATAGGTCCGCACAGACATATAACGATTATCCATAAATCTGCACAGACTTCATAAACTAGCACATGCAAAATAGCCACGCAATATATTCTAATGCATTAGAAAGAACGACATGAAGACAAGGTCTATACAGACATACTATGCCCTAAAAACTAGGTTTGCATAGGCCTATTAAACCAAAAAAGTTTTCAGAATGCAAAAACGAAGGGAAATCTAATTAGAACTACAATAAGGCACACAAAGGAAAGATAACACACCTGAGGGTTGACCTCTAAGTAGGCGTGGTGCATTAAATGGGCCAAAAGAGGGATCAGGTCACCTAATGCAACTCCATTCACCAAAGTCGCATTTCCATGGTGGTTGATGATAGCAGACGGTATGAAACTTATCAGAGTCAGTATAAAAATGTCTTTTGTCAGAGGAGAAGAAGAGTAAGTCCCCATGCACATCAAAATAAGGAGGACTACTGGAGTCCCTTCACTCTCACTAGAGGAGGACGAGTGGGAGGCACTAGCAGTGTGAGAAGCTATCAGGAAGAGTCTTCTACATAAGAGAAAAACAATGGAGAAGAGAAACTAAAAAGGTTGTAAATGAGAAAAGAGGGGGAAAATAAATGGTTATAACTCTATCGTGCTACATTTGCGCAGACTTCCACATCATAAGTCTGCACAGACATCATCTAAGTAAAGTCTATGCAGATTCTCTTTTGCTTTATTCGTATAAGTTATCCTCTATTCTATCTGTACGGATCTCCCTCAACTTTGTCTGTATAGACCTTGGTCAACTATGTCTACATGGATTTATGGTCACTAAGTTTCAAAAAAAAAAGGGGCAGAGGTTGACAAAGTACCTCTCAAAAGCCAAACTCATACCATAACAATTTCTCATAACCAAATTGACATTTTATTTTTGTAGGATCAACTCAAAGTTCAATCCACTACCTAAGATCAACCTCGAGTTCAAATTCACTATCTCTGGATCAATCTCGAGTTCTAATCCACTGTCTCTAGATCAACCCTAAGTTTAATCCACTATGTTTGGACCAATCCTTAGTTTAATCCACTTTTTAGGTTTAACCTTACAAGCCAATCCACTATTTCGAGTTTAGCATCATAAGCCAATCCATTGTTTTGGGTTCAACATTGTAAGCCAACCCAAAGTTTATGCCAAAGTCTACCCAACAATGGCTTAAGTAGAAGAAGCTAAAAGGTAAGTATCATTGACTCAGATACTTTAATATCCATTGTTGTCAGACAGCACATACTAAAGTGGGGGCAACTGTAGACACCTCACCCTTGACCTATGATGATAGCTAGAGGTAGGCTCTCAAGCATGGCATATGCCTTCAGAAGATAGGTCCACACGGACTAACTATAAAAATTATGCCAAGCCCATAAAGCTTACGAACTAGCATGCCAAAGCTTAGTCTACGTAGAATAGTATAAAGAAGTTTGCATGGACTTACTGATGGAAGAAGCTTTTCTAGAGGCAGAATTCCTCCTAATCAGTCTAAGAGGCAAAATTATATTAGGATTAGGAATCCTTTCTAAATAAAAAAGAAAACCTAAAATCCTAAATATATATACTTCTCTTTAACCAAAGAGAAGGAAGGAGGCTAAAAATATACCTTTCTGATGACACACAAAAAGTTTGGATTATCTAGAAAACTGCGAGACATTTACTAAAAAAGACAATCTATAATTACCCTCTCAAAACTTTGACACCTTTGTGCTATCACTTGAAAATGACTCTTATTTAGTTAATATATGAGGTCCATTGTTTGATTAGTGTTGTTTTTATAGGCCTATAATCTCTAACGATTGATATGTAAGTAAGGTGATACTTTGTTATTCCCACTTTAGATCATGATGAGTATGCCATTGTAATGAAAAGTGTAATGAATAATTAATTTTCACAATCATATTAAACATATTATGTTGTGTTAGTAAGTATGGTAAGGTCCTTACAGACCTAAATCTCTTAAACACAAGCATGGTAAAGTCCGCATGAACTTATTTTCCTTATTAAAACATGACAAGTTAGTCCACGCGGACTCATATCTAGTGAACATGATTCCATATTTTAAGTATCTTGTTATATGCTAATTGATGATTGTAACTTATTCTGCTTGTGTTTTAATATCATGTGTGAAAGTATGTATACATACGTAAGGGATTGTTAAGTAGTCCACATTAACTCCCTATCACAAAGGCTGTAGTCCACACAAACCTAGAGGTGTTGAATTGTAGGATAGTCATATAAGCTCTACCTTATTTATATAATCAAATGTTCTTGATCCATACACTTTAAATGTGTTCATATTCTGTTCATTATGTGTAAATATTCATATGACCTTGATTTGACATTGTTTGACTTTGTTGTCCTTTGAGTTATTAATTGGATTTGCTTACTGGACCAAGAGTTGGGATGGGCATGACCCCTCATTAGAGATAGTTTGCATGGATTAAGACTAGCCCTCGATAAAGTCCGCGCGGACCAATTGACATAGAAACGGGGCCATTTTTAGTGTTTTATTCGATTCCTTTTGGTTATATGCCTATTATGTATTTTAACTTGTTTTAGGTTTGTAATAGATAGTTAATAACTTATTTTACACATTGAACCTTAACTTCACAGTAAATTGTTTTTTTACAAAATTAATTAGTGTTTCCTAATAAAATGGATTTGAGTTTTCCTTAATCAAAACTCACATGAAAAATGTACTTCAATAAAGACCAATCTCCTAAAGATAGGAGTTGGGCAATTACTTCCAATTCCTATGAAATTATAGGTAGTTGTCAGGTTAAATAAAAACTAATCAATAACCTATTTTTTGGATGTACAAATATGTTTCTTATATTTTTTAAATATTGCAATTTACTTCTTTCATATGAAACGTGATATGATTAAATTAAAAATAATGCGTGCTTAATTGATAAGGGACTGATAAATATTATAATATGCATAGATGATATATTATAAATGCATAAATAAGATCTAAAATTCTAAACCTTTCTGGTACAGAAGATCAGAGGTCCAAGTGTTAACTCCACTAACCACACTCATCCTCGATAAAACATCATAATCTCTATAGTAGTATTAGCACTTGAGGGTACACTTTTGTCTTTTAATGGTTTTATAGAGGGCACTCATGTATTTAATGTGAGTTTTGGGGGTATATTTAACGTAGATGCTAAAAATATATGTAAATGTTAAGCTAAAATTGATGATATATATATAAAGCCTTTATCTAAATGATTTTATTTGTTGTATTTTCTAATGTTTGTGGGCTTAAGGCCTTGTGTGTTGGTTATGACATTGATGATGATATGTGATGATATTATAGGACTAAAATAGTCTCAATGAGGACAAATGTTAGTGATATTATTAGAAGTGCTTTTTTATAGGTATATATTTTGGGAAATGTTACAGAGGTAGTCATTATGCTGTATGAAATTTTGTGAAATTAATTACTGACTGAAAAATGGATTTTAATATTTGTTATGACTTGTATAATGATGTTTAAGGATTAGAATGAAAATTTAGGGAACACCTATTTGATAAATAAATAAAATCATAAGTGCTAAGCAATTAAGGACTTAGAGAAATTTTAGGATGGGTGATCATATGGGAAGTGGCACCGCCTATCGAGTTTCTTTGGGAATTAGGTAGAGGTGTCACATTGGGTGGTATTAGAGCATAGGTTTAGGTGTTCTAAGGTATTTTACATAAGTTCTAGTGCCTAGGATTTGATTTTTCAAATAAGTTACATGGCAATAAGGCTGGTAACCTATTGTTCTTTTGTAATGATTCAAAGATGAGTGAAAGAACTCAAGTAAAATAAGAAGAACAGTTGGCAAGTCATGCTTCTGCCACTATTTAAGGAGTAATAGTCATTGCAGTTGCACTAGAGCCATAGCCACAGCCATAATAGCAGGCCTAAGCATCTCTAACACTTTTACAACAAAGTGGAGATTTGCTGAGACACATCAATAGTAGCTCTACCTCCTCCACTAGCTCTTGTACCTCTTCCCTCTCCAGCTATACTATAGAAGACATATTTAGAGAGAGTCAAAAAGATAGGAGTAGTGGATTTCCTTGAAACTAAGGATAATAATATAGCCAGAGTAAAGTATTGGCTAGAAAGGACACTCAAAATTTTAAATTAGTTAGAATGTACAAGGGAGGAAAGTCTAAAGTGTTCTACCTCTCTTCTCTACGAGGAAGCTTTCCATTGATAGGACACAACTAAGAAAAGGAAAGTAGCAGTACATGTAACTTAGGAATTCTTTTTGGAAGAATTTAAGAGTAGATACATCTTAGAGTCTTATAAAGAAAAAAAAAGACAAAAGTTCCTTAATAAAGCAAGGAAGAAGATCTACATCAAAATATGATAAAGATTTTGCAAGGTTGAGTCGATATGCAGAGGAATTTGTCCCTACTAAAGAGGAAAGGTGCAAAAGGTTCCTGAAGGGCCTTAATATGGAGTTATCTATACAAATAGCCAACTTAAAGGTTGCTGGCTTTACAATTTTTGTAGCAGCGCCCTATGATATTGAAAAAATGTTCAAGAAAAGAGGGACATGAAGTGACAATTATAGGTGAGAGAAATTCCTTAAATAACCTCATCTCAACTATTATGGCAAGATGACTCATCCATAAGGATTATTAAGCATACCTAGCACATGTGATTAACACTAGCAACTCCATACCCAGTATTGATTAGCTTCCAATTATGTCTAAATTTCTTATTGTGCTCCCTAAAGAGTTACTAAGACTACCTCTATAGTAAGAGCTTGATTTTGAAATAGAAGTATATCCTGGTATCTCACATATATCTATTACACCATACCAAATGGCAACTGAAGAACTAAAGGAGTTGAAGGTGTAATTGCAAGAATTGCTAGACAAGGGTTTTATTAGACTGAGCACTTCACATTGGGGAGCACTTATGCTCTTTGTAGAGAAGAAAGATGGGTCATTTCAGTTGTGTATTAATCACAAACAATTGAGTAAGGTAATAGTGAAGAATAAATATCATTTACTAAGGATTGATGATCATTTTGATCAGCTTAAAGGCATTATTATCTTTTCTAAGATAGATTTGAGATTAAGATATCATCAGTTACGAATTAAGGCAGCTGATATTCCTAAAACTACCTTCAAAATTAGATATAGGCATTAGGAGTTCCTAATAATGCCATTTGGACACACTAACGCTCTAGCAACCTTCATGGGTTTAATGAATAGGATCATTCAACCTTATTTACACTAGTTTTGTGGTGGTGTTTATTAATAACATTTTGGTGTATTCTAAGACTAGGGATGAACACAAAAAACATCTCAGAATTGTGTTACAGGCTCTAAGAGAGAAGTTATTGTATGCTAAATTGAGTAAATATGAGTTTTGGCTAAATAAAGTGTCTTTCCTATGCTATATTGTTTCAATAGAAGGTATCAAAGTGGATCCAAACAAGGTTAAAGCTATGATGGAATGGGAACCTCCTAGAAATGTGACTTAGATACAGGGTTTCCTAGGATTGGTTGGATACTACAGAAGATTCATAAAGGTTTCTTAATGATTGCAATACCACTAACTAAGTTGAGAAGGAAGAATGTAAAATTTGAATGAGATGAAAAGTGTTAGGAGAGTTTCGATAGAATAAAGACAATGCTGACTGAAGCACCTATCCTTATTTAACCTGAACAAGGGAAGGACTTTGTCATTTACAGTGATGCTTTGCATAATGGACTAGGATGTGTACTAATGCAAGGAGGTCAAGTAGTAGCATATGCTTTTAGATAGCTGAAGCCATATGAGAGGAATTATCCTACTCATGATCTGGAGTTGGCTACAATTGTTTTTGCATTAAAAATCTAGAGACATTACTTGTATGGTGAAAGATGTTCCATTTACACTGATCATAAGAGTTTGAAATATCTCCTCATCTAGAAGGAGTTAAACTTAAGGCAATAAAGATGGTTAGAGCTGATCAAGGATTATGATTGCTTGATAGACTATCACCTGGGAAAGGCTAATGTAATTACAGATGCATTGAGCTAAAAGTTCATGGTGACAATGAGAGCAATAAATGTTAGAATGGAGTATACAAAGAAAGAGGCTCTCTTAGTTAAATTATAGTTCAAGCTTGATTTTAAGTAGTTGATAAAAGAGGCACAGACATGAGATGGACAGCTAGTACAAACTATAAGTAAAGTTAAAAAGGGGAATACTATAAAGTTTGAACTAGGAGAGGATAGGTGTTTATATTACCATGGCAAGTTGTGTGTACCTAATACAAATTACTTAAGAACCCAAATTTTGAGAGAGGCATATGAAGCTCTCTATTCCATGCATCTAGGTTGTACAAAGATGTACTTAGATTTAAAACCTCATTATTAGTGGTTAGGAATGAAACATGATATAGCTAAATATATGGCCAAGTGTTTGACATGTCAGCAAGTAAAGAATGAGTATCAAGTTCCTTTTGGATTGTTACATCTAATAGCAATACATGAATGGAAATATGAGAAGGTTACCATGGATTTTGTGATGGGATTACCACTAACTAGAAACAAGTGTGATGCTAGACAAGCTAACCAAGACAACACATTTTATTCCTATGAGGATGGACTATTCCTTATAGAAGGTGACACGACTATACATTGATGAAATTGTGAGACTCTATGGTGTGTTAGTAGCCATCATTTCAGACAAAGATCCTCAATTCACTTTTATGTTTTGGAAGAAGTGCATGAAGCTTTTGGTACTCAACTGATAGATAGTACAGCTTTCCACCCTCAAACAAATGGGCAATTAAAATAGGTGATACAAGTACTAGAAGACATGTTATATAACTAGTCAATAGAGTTTAAAGGAAGCTAGGACTAGAACTTGTCTTTAGCTAAATTTGCATATAATAATAGCATCAAGCTAGTTTAGGCATGGCACCTTATAATGCACTATAAGGTAGAAGGTGCAGAAATCCTCTTTGTTGGAGTGTAGTAGGTGAAGCAAGATTATGGGGATTGATTTGATCAAGGATATAGGAGATAAAGTCAAGATTACAAAAGAGAGACTGAAAGCTACCATGGGTCGATAGATATTCTATGCTGATTTTAAAAAGAAGGGATATAAGATATGATGTGGGTGAAAAAGTGTTTTTGAAAGTATCATCGTGGAAGAAGATGCTCAAGTTTGGCAAGAAAAGGAAGCTTAGTCCTATATTCATTGGTCCCTATGAGATTATAGAGCGAATGGGGCTATTGGCATATAGGCTAGCCTTACCTCCTGAGTTGCAATAGATCTATTAGAACACCCTCTGCTCAATTATACAAGAAATTAGGCAAAGGACATTACTTTTGTCATGGCCTAACTTTTGGTTTGATTTTCCAAGAGGTTAGAAATGGAATTACAAGAAAAATTAGGGAATAAAATGGATGTATGGATCATGTAGAGTTGATTGGCATAAATAATAGAGTGAAAAATGATCAAAGGGCAAAATACTAATTTTGTGGAAATTCACTACACATGGTTAAAAAGAGGAGAGAGACATATAAAAGTAATAAGGAAGTGACATGTGGCCTAGTAATGATGAGAAAATGCATGAAAAATGAGGATTAGGAGTAGGCCCTAATGAATAATGCCACCTAGGGCATGAATAGTGTCCCCGGGCCAAATTAACCAAGCTTGACAAAAAAATTTTATTTATTATAAGATGCATTATGGTGAAATTTAAAGAGCATTTAAGGACATATAAAAGGTTAAAAGTCAAAAACAAAATCTGAATTTAAGGTTTATGGTAGACTGTAAATTACTTAGAGCTGAATGGAAAAATTTAGAAACCTGCTCAGAAAATTTATAGAGTGGCACATCTTGATGGTCAAATATTATGAGCAATCCAAAAATCATAGTGTTGGAATTTTCTAAAGATGGGGAGTGAGAGAAAAAATTAATGAAATAAATTCACATTAAATGTGTACATATGTGAGGAAAATGATAAATAATTATGCAGAGAGCATTTTTGGCCATTGGAT
>CANXYI010483573.1:0-13047 GCA_948208565.1 Hura crepitans
AAGGCATTACATTCATATCAGTCCATATCAATTCACACATGCACATCTCTTAGTCACATAGGTCATGCACACTCAAATGCATCAGCCACATGCCTAAATACATTTAATCCTCTAACTCATACAACAATCATGCACTTACATCACACAGAACACATGTACATATGATGTCACACATATACTTGTATGATATTAATGTCCTTAACACTAGATATGGTTTAAACCATTACTTTAGACCTATCACCAAATATGGTTCAGCCCACAACATCAAAATATTTTCAAACCTATCACTAGATTCAATTTAATCCATAACATCAGACTATCTTCAAACCTAACACCATATTCAATTTGATTAGCTTATTTAGACTTATCACTAGATTTGGTTTGATCAGCTTATTCTAACTCATCACTAGATTTGATTCGGTCCATACTATCAACTTCTTTAGACTTATCACTAGATTTTATTTGGCCAATTTCAACTTTTTAAGCTTACCAAATTTGGTTCAGTCCACACTATAAGATTATTCTTCGGGCTTATCACCAGATTCAATTCAGTCAGATATCATTAAACCTATCAATAGATTCGGTTTGGTCAACTTATTAGACTCATCAACATATTTGGTTCAATTAACATTCAACTTATTCAAAATTATCACCAGATTTGGTTTGATCAACATTTAACTTCTTTAGACTTATCACCAGATTAAGTTCAGTAAGCTTCTTCCGAATTATCATTAGATTTTGTTCGATCAATTCTTTAGGACTTTATCACTAGAGTTGGTTTCGTCCATCTATAACATACCAAGTTAAAGGCATGTAGGCACCTGTATTTAGTGTAGTTTATCTTTACCTAGAGGTGAACAAGCACATGTATTCTTTGTAGTTTTCTTTAACTTCAACTTCTTGAAATTCATTTGAAGATAAGTAAGCACTTATATTCGGTGTAGTTTACCTTTACCTAGAGTTAAAAAGGCACTCATATTTTATGTAGTCTTTCCTATTTAATCTCACTTGAAGGCAAGCAGGCATCTATATTTGATGTAGCTTACATTCAAAACTTTATCTATTTGCAAACTTTAGAAACAAAGGCATGTTCATATCAAGTTAGATTTTCACTTCACCCGAGGACAAGTAGGCACCTGTATTCGACGTAGTTTATCTTCACAATATCAATCAATTATTTTTTAAAGGGAAGATACAATTCAGATCTAGCCAATTTTTGCTTTGATCTAAATGCTGACATTCTTATTCAATATAACTTTGTGCTAGGTAGGTATAACTTTAGGTAAGTATCTCTAACTAAGGTACTTTGATGTGCACTTTTTCTTTAGCATTTCATAGCACACACCAAAGTGGGGGCAAATGTAGATGCTTTGATTTTAGGTCTAAGGCTCTTTTTAACATATTCATTCATTTATTTGGGTTGTTTGCTATAATCAATGATTTGTAATGATTAATTAACATGTGAGGTGATTCTATGTAATCCCCATATTGATTATAGGAGTAGGTTAACCTTTTAAATTGTTTTAATCTTTTTTTATTCACTCATGGAAAATTGTAATCACATTATTTTTTGGAATAGACAACTAAGTCCACACCGACATATTTAATTGGATGTAAGGTCTCTATAGAGATATTATTCAAATATTTATATAATATGAGGTTCATACGGACCAATGTTCGATAGTGGTTTTTTATTTATTTTGTATATTATGTTCCAATGTATTACACTTACCATGTTGATGCACTTATGTGCTATTTTCAAGTTGTGTGGTTATTTTATACCTTAATATGCATATAGATATTCTAGAATTAATGTGAGGTCTGCACGGACTACCTTTCATAAGGATTGTAGTCTATAAGGACTCTCTTCCATGAGGAGTGTAGTCTACATGGACATATACTTTGAATCCCAATTTTCATAAATATCTATATTTATCATCATGTTTTACTTTGCATAATTAATTCTTTATTCCTTTAGTGATAATCATCTTCTAAGCATGTATCATAACCATTCTTATTTGTATTACACATGATGTTGCCATTTTATTATTAGGTCCTCATGGACCATTATTTGTGTTACTAACCTTTTTCTTGAGTTATGTAAGATTGACCATTCTTACTTGATTAGAGGTTTAGATGGACAATATTAACCATGACAAACTCTATTCCACATAGATAATGATCAGAGTCCTAACGAGTCCACACAAACTTACCGACATAAAGAGGGGACCAAATAACTTGCCCTACATTCTTTCATTTGGTTTTGTACCTTTTTATATCTTTTTCTTATTTTGTGTTGTAATAGGTTATTCAATAACTTATTTTATATGTAAAAATCCTAACCTTACATCAATGGTTTTCTACATAATTAATTGGTGTTTTCCTAAACAAAATGGTTTTGAGTTTTCCTTAATAAAAGTCACATCCAAAATGTATTTTAATAAATACCAATCTCCTAGAGATAGGAGTTAGGAAATTATCACTAATTCCTATGGAATTTTGAGTAATTATTAAGTCAAATAACCACTAATACATGACTCAATTTCTGGATGTCTACAAACATTTATGCTTGTTGTATATTTCTATACTGCAATTTATTTCTCTAAGTGAAAAGGTGACATGAATGCTTTAAATATAATGCTTTCTTGCATGATAAAAGATTAGTAAATGTTATAAAATAAAGGAAGGTATATTATTAGGGCATTAATAAAATTTGATTTTGAACCCTTTCTAGGAAAAAGATCAGTGGTCCTAGTGTAGAGCTAAGTGGTGACTCTAAACGAAAACCACTCTCATCCCTAGTAAAATGTAATAAATCTATAATAATTGTACCTGATAAAAAGGATTTAATTGAGAATATTTATTCTATTCAAATGTGGGCCATTTAATAGAGGCTAAAAGGCAATATTAGATATTAATCCAATGCCATATAAAAGGTAGAATTATTAAACAGTAGAGGAAGAAAAGAAAATGTATTTTCTCTTTTGCTTTACTACTGATCAAAAGAATAATGTTTATCTCTTTTTTCCTTTTGCATTTCATCAAGGAAAGTAATTCTCCTCTAATTCCCATGTAGTTAAACATGTTATTACAACCAATTGGTTTAGTACTGTTTATCTTTATTTGTCGAATACAAAGGCCAAATCAAAAGGAAAACCAGTGGTTGAGGCCTAAAATGAGCATTTACATGATTCCTAGTGATTTCTAGAGTAAGTGCATGAACCAATTTCTTGATTTCTGCTATTAATTTTTTAAATTTGTATCTTAGGGTTCATGTATTTATTTTTCTATAAATTTTACAAATTATGATGAAATTTATGTCAAATTGTACATTTTTAAAGCTAAATCTTTCAATAAATTAGGGGTAAGATAGATGGTGAAATTTATTGAAAGAAATATAATCTGCCGATATGGATTGCCATAATAAGTCATTTCAGATAACGAGGTGTAATTTTAGGGTGAAACAAGGCAGTTTTTGCAGAAATATAAGATTTAACATCATAAGTCTTCTCAATATCAACCTCAGGCTAATGGTACGATAAAGGCGGCTAATAAAAACGTCAAGAAAATTTTGCAAAAGATGACTGTACCTATAAAGATTGGGCAAATATGTTACCTTTTGCACTATGGAGATACAAAACAACTATAAGAACATCTACCCAAGCTACACCCTATGCACTGGTATACGGCATGGAAGCAGTACTACCAATAGAGATTGAAATAGCTTCATTGAGGGTGGTGTTAGAAGCTAACATACCTAAAGCATAATGGGCTAAAAGCATATATGAGCAATTGGTATTAATTGATGAAAGATGACTTAAAGCTCTCTATCATATGCACTTGTATCAGAAGAGAATTGCTAAAGCTTACAACAAGAAAGTCAAGCCTAGATCTATTCGAGAAGGCTACTTGGTACTCAAACAAATCATAACTTTATTATTAGACCTTAGGAGAAAATTCAAGCCCAATTGGGAAGGTCCATATTTGGTCAAGAAAGTACTCAAGCATGGAGGCATTAAGATCTCAAATCTAGAAGGCAATGAATTCTCGAAGCCCGTCAACATGGGCAGGTTAAAGAAGTATTTATGTTAAAAAAACAAAGAAAGTCCACTATGTTGAAAACTCAAATAGGGCAGTTTAAGAAAAAATTTGGACTCCTCGATAAGGTGAAAACCCAATAGGCACTTCATGCAAAAGTTAGAGGACTTGAGAGAAAAATTTCAGTCAAGAAAACCTTTTCAAAGATGATTGGTAATAACAGTATCATTAATGGGAAATTAATACATTTGCCAAGATTAATTGGTTTAGTTTCAAATGCACTTAATAGCAAGAATACTTTAGTCATTATCATTGATATGAAAATTTCCATTAAGATAGAGAAAAGTCATACAAGGGATCGAATTCTACATACATCGTCTCTTTTCAAAATCAGGAATATTGTCCTTAATTTTTCTTTTCAACACTAATGTTTTATTGTCTTTAGCTTCACTCATAGTCTATTTTTTGTAATATTCATAAGTACTAATACCAGTAATTATATATTCAAGCACGTCCCTCAGGATGGCACATCACGTCCACAAGTTAGGGAAAAAGTGCAAGAAGTGACACATCAAAAGACCACCTTGAAATCCCAAAGGCTTAGAAGGTATTCACTACACTAGGCCAAATTGCCTCAGGTTTCATAAGGGGATATAAAAGGTAGCATGCCTTAGCCCAATCAAAGGAACTCAACTGGCATGATAGGAGAGAGAAAAATGGGTGATCTTTTACTAAGGACATCTCCATCATATCATGCTGACAATGTTAAGCTATATAACCCACTAGTCATATGAATCACACCTCGTTACAAGCCTCCTCTTATAATAGTGATGTGGGGCTTACTTCAGCCAAAGTCTTTCGGGTAGAGGAATAAGTAACGCTAATTTCTTTTGTAACCAAATATGTAAAAAAAAAGAAGCTGTTAGGTTGGAAAATCCATAAAGGACCACCTAAGCAAAAATTAGGCAAACCTGCTAGTGTGAAAACCTTCACAGGCATACTAGGCAAAAATTAGGGTCATAAGAAAATAAGGTTAGGATGAAAACCCATGATGGACCATTTTCATATACCTGTAAGAGGAGTGGACTCTCGATTACAAAGTTAATATCCCCTTTCTTTAGAGCATCCAAACCTAGAATGGTTTCAGCTAGGAAAACATCAAAAGGGTTGCAACTAGAGCATGTTTCAGTCAGAAGTTAAAGAGTCTTAAAATCATAGGACTCATCCTTAGATGTAACCACAAGCCAATTGCTAAGAATGCACAACAAAATGCACTTCATCCATTCCACTAAGCTAATAGGAAACTAATAGGCATGGTTTAAAATTGCTTGTAAGGAAATTGGACCCACACCTAGTACTATCTTTTGAGCCACAATTGGAGAAAAGCCCAAAGTAAGAATAATGTCTATGGGATAACAGTCCTCAAAAGAAGGCAAGGCTAAAGGGGTATCTAAAGTGATTTTGTATTCTAGAATAGCAACAAACTCTTCTAAAGTTGGGGTAATCTCTTGATGATCAAAAGCAGACACATGAAAAATAACGTCCCAAAAAACTGCGCAATCACATTTAGAAAATTGGTGTTAATACGAACTTTCCTTAAGAATTTGAGGGAAGAAAAGTGGGTAAGAATAAAGAAAGTCTAAAAGGCCTTCAGTTCCAAAATCTTAGACAAATTCTGGTTGAAAGAAGACATAACAGGAGCCTGACATGAGAGCTAAGGATTGGGGTATTTAAAAGCCAAAACCCTACCATTCCTCTTTTAACTAGGAATGGGAATCCAAAACATATGAGGAGGTCTATACGGACCTTGTAATGTATGAAAAAAGCATCATAGTCGACACGAACCAAGGAAGTACATCGCGACATTATCAAACACTAGTCCATAACCTAGTATGTTTAAAGTCCACCTAGACTAAAATCATCTTAAGTCCACACAGAGTAGCACATTTCAAGTCTGTACGGAGTAAATCATCTCAAGCCACATAGACATATGATCAGTATAGAATTGCAATGGTTGCTAAAAACCCATTCATGTACCCTCTTACGAATAAACATACTCGAGGGGTAAATGTACTTCAAAATAAAATTGAAATTGTATATACACAAGATTAGAAGTTTAAAAGTTCTGTATATGGAAAAGAAAGGTAGAACAATTCCAATTCCAAAATGAAAAAGAGAGAGGGGGTGCCTCCTATCCTACTCCCTAACATCATCTTCTTCCTTTGTGTCTTTATCATCAGAGGAGACAACTAGCTTCTCGACTACCTTAAAGGTTTTCACCTTCCTTCGAGCCTCACAAAGGGTAGCAACCTACCTTGACAGTTCACCCTAGAAAAAAGTGGAGGATCAGTGTATAACATACATTATATACATAATTACATGAAATTAACCATGATAGAAAAATTGCTCATAGTAAGGACTCAGGTTTCATCATTCATAGCTCTTCTGAAAGCCTCCACCACCTGAGCAATCCTCTTCATAGGAACTCTCTTCACCTAATCAAAAGAATGAAGCACAAGTGACACTTTAAAATCCAAGCAGTACAAATGACTAGCAAAAGACCATACCAAAGTAGTATGTTCTGGCTCGAAGGGAACCAGCCAATTCTCTTCTATACGGAGATGGGCAGAAGATAACTCCCCATCAATGCCATAACATATGTAGCTCAGCTTAGGCATATCAGTCAAAGTGCCAATAACTTTACCAGGCAATGAGGTCTGACTAATAGATGGACCTAAAACTCCACTCTATGTTAGAGGAGGCAAAAACTGAGAGCTAAGAGAACTAGGGGCAACTCTCGGTCATTTTCGTGATAAAGATAGGCGAGCCCGAAGAATAGCAGCAAGCTACAATGCAACACACAATTCAAAAAATACCTAAAAAATAAATCAAAGGCTAAGAAATCCACCTAAGACAGAAGAGGTCCTGACGTATAAGAGGCCCAAGAAAGCAAATGTGTAAAGGCCCAAGAAGTGTAGCTCTTTGGTATACCCTCTACTAATATGACCCTTGAGATCCCCACAGTCATGCTCTGCATGAACTCTAAGTCACCTATATACCTCCTAAATAGTATCAAGTTGGGAGGATTCTGAGGAATAAGGCATGCATCAGGCCCCATGTGCCAGTTCATGATCCTTTCCCCTAAGAACTAGGAGTAAGCCTCTAAAGTGGTCAGCAAAATATAGCAGGAGGTCAACTCTCTAATTGAGCATAGGAAATTCAGCAATTCCTCAATAGGAAAAACCCACTAAGCCAAGTCAACCTGCATAAGTGAGTATCAGTTGTATATGACTAAACTACTAACAATAAACTTTTCTTTCATATGGAAAAGGTACTTACATCAGTCCAAACTTTAAAGCTAAGGTAGTGATGACGTTGCATCAATGAAGATGCATTCCATAGACCAAAAGATGGTCGAACCCACCTCTCCATCATTAGATAGCGATGAGGGATGTCTAATGCATAAGGACGGGCTAATAAGTGAAGCTCATATGCCTACACCTAAAACAACAAAATCACAAGAAATCTTTGAAGAAATATAAATGGATCAGGATAAGTCATTTACTAATACACCTAACACGAAGCCCTGAACAAACCAATGGCTCTTCCTGGTCTAAACAGCTATGTCCAAGCTCTAAAACATCCATCTAAGGGATGAACAACACTAGTTCTAGCCACCAATTTTATCAACTTCCTCCAATATAAGGAGAAATCTCTAGCTTACTGTACCATTTGCATTAGTGAAAAGGGTAGTGCCTAGCAGGTAGAGGATGAAACAACGGGTGTATTGATCCATCTCCAGCTAGCTTGAAGGGGCCTCATCTACCCACTTCTCATGTAAATCAATACACCAAATGCTTCTAACATGATCCTAAGGGATGAAACCTAGCAATTCCCTTACCTCTTATAGCCTCAATGAAGGATAGCGATAGCAAGCATCAAATACAATAGCACGGCCCGTGCATGGCAACCCGATGATAAAAGCCTAGTTAAATAAAGTTATGGTCATCTCTCTAAAAAGCAGATGAAAGGTATGCATGGTGTCCATCCACCTATCCAGTAATGCCCTCAAAGCTTGTAGATCACGATAGAAGTTTTGCCAACAAGATGGTCCAGAAATGTTTGGAATTCTATAGCCCAGACCCTATTCTTCAATGACACAAGCATGGTAGAATACCACTATTAAGGTCCAGAAAGAGTAACCCCACACTTGAGACATGTCTATAAAAGAAAAAGAGATAAAAACACTAAGGTTTACATGAACTAACATGTTGAAAATAGGTATGTTGGAAAATGGTAAAGAATGATGGAGGAAGAGGAAATCAATGGTTTAAAGTGGCTTCAACATGACTTAGACTACATTGTAAGTGAATTTAGTTGAAACTTGCTTTGTATCTTAGAGAAATTGAAGTTTGAGGCATGTGTGTGCGTATAGAAGTTAGGGTTATATATGTGTGCATACTTGTTTTAAAGTATTATGCATGCTACAATGTGAATTACATGTGGCCATAATGATTTAGAAGTGTAGTGGATGTGGAAAGTATTTGTGTGCATGAGATGTGGGTATGGCCTTATGTATGACATGTATGTCCTGGCATGAGCATGTGTGCATGACATGTATACATAGGGTATTATGATGGTAATGAGATGTGTAACATGAATGGAACATGGAATGTGGAAATATATGCATAGTTAGGGAATGAAATATGATAATCATGATAAGGTATGGTATAAGTAAAATGTGGTGTTGAATTGGCATGTAAAGACATGGTGAGAGGTAGATATAGTATATAATATAAAGTATAGGTTTAAGCATTTTAAAAGATATATGTAACTTGAAATTATGTTAGAAATTATGTTTAAGTATAGTATTAAAGGGTATTGGTTGGTGGTATGGAATAGCATAAAGTATAGTGGAATAAGCCAAAGAGAAGAATGAAAAATAACCAAATGAATAATAAAAGAAATGACCAAATGAATAGTGACATTTACGTAAAAAGACTTGTATCTATCTAGTAAAACTAAAGCGACCTATAATTGTCCTATAAAAATAATCAGATAAAATTGGCCTATAATTGTGTCTCAATGACATGGAAATAATCTAAATAAATGACTAGTAATGGAATAAAAATATTAAGTTGATTGAAATTATAAATAAAGTTAAGAATAAAGATTTAATTTTAAGAGTACTGAAGTATGGAATTATGAGGTAGGATAAATACACCGCTAATATCTAACCTATGAATAAATAGAATAAAATGATTAAACAAGTGAATATTTTGTGTAATTCATGTATATGGTTGAAGTATAAATGATAAGGTAATATAAATATTTATATGACATAATCATTACAAAGGTAATAATGGTAATATACTGAGGCTTAAATCGAGCATGATGATTAATAAAGTACAACCATGATGCTACATGTAAAAAGGTGAAATACTAGATAGGGGAGACATAAATTGGTTATCCTATAAAAGAGAAACATATAGTATGGAATGAGAAGATAACAAACTATGAGATAAATGATAGTAAAGCAACATACGTATGCATATACATGAGAAATGAAGAGAATAGAATATAATATTTAGATATAAAAGACCAGTTAAACTAGAAACACATTAAGTAATTGTTAAAGTATTAAATAATAAATTGACTATATAAAACTAATGTTCCCATTGAGGAAATCTAGATATTGAAAAGAACAAAAAATGATTCTAAGATGAAATGATACTAATTGTGATGCCTGCTACCCATTCTGTATACCGGACCAAATAGCGGATGTGCACAATACATAACGGTATCTAAAATCTATATACAAAAACCTATCCCAATTAAAAATTTTTTATTTCTTAAGATGTTTTAAAACTCAAGAAGATGTAAAAACATGAAAATAGTTTTGGCACACATTATGAGGTAACTAGTGGGGTCATCGTGTCAAAATTTCAACAGCATTACAACTGTACCGAGACATATTACCGAATAGTACCTACTTAAAAACACTTCTATAATCATGACACAATAATTTGTCAACCTTCTGGGTCCTCTTGACCCTCTAAACTCATCAAAATGACATATCACATACAATGAAGCCTTAAGCTCATCAAAGCATTATATAAAAACTCAATGGGGTCTCAGGCACCCTGTAGTAGCACTCATCACATGCAGAAGCAATAGATATCATACAAGTCATGCAATTTAATTTAAAACATTGTATTAAAGGTTTACAAAACCATATAACACTTAGAGTTACAAAATCAAACTGATATATAGATTAAGGCCAATCCCTCTATTGGATCATAATAGTACTATAAACGACGCTATTACATCATTATAAATTTACAAAAGAAATAAAATATACCTAGAGGACAATTCTTTGCATCTCCTATGGTGTAGAGGCTTTAACTTTAATCTGTAATTTTCTTCAACCTACGCATTGTAAAAATAAGTAATGTACTAAGCATAAAGTTTAGTGGTGTAATCACTTTAACATGCACACTTATATTTAATCGATCATACATTGAACATGTATTAGTAATAGTCATTATGTTGAAATAACTTACGTATTATGCAACATGCATATATCACATGATATAACATATATATGATCCTATACAGCATAAAGTAAATAACAGGCTTAAGAATATGATCGTCACCTAATCAGCATAACAATCTGCATATCATAGTTTATTTACATGTCATGAAAATGAGATCATATGTCAAGCTATATTACTTCATCATTAACCATGATAGTTATTAGTTTAATTAGTGCCAATAATATCAATACAACTATCTAAGGCATGGTATCATGCCCAAAGGCTCATGGTATCATACTTAAAGGCTCATAGTATCATGCCTAAAGGCTCATAGTATCATGCTCGAAGGCTTACAGTATCATGCTCAGAGGCTCACGGTATCATGCCTAAAATCTCATAGTATCATTCCCAAAGGCTCATAGAATTATGCCCAAAGGCTCATAGGATTATGCCCAAAGGCTAGTGCTCATCAGCATAAAAAAGTGACCTATAAGTCTCGTACCCGAGGGTAAACTAACAATTGCTAATATCCTAGTTGATCGATCAACCTATCCAAATTAGTTGTTTAGTGGTATTGGCATAACTAAACTGATTAGGTTCTGCCAGTTTAGTCATTATTAACAGAGATAACAATTATCGCTTATTTTAACATAAGCATCACAGGTTCATACTTATTACTGTGTACACATATCACATTGGCCAATAACATATAGCAAGGCTTGTAACTCACATGCATGTCATGTATTATGAAAACAAGTTATGTTGCCAACTTAGAATTATATACACACATAAACACATAAACATCTCATTTTTTCTTTTATACTCATATACATACTAACATATGCAATATCATCACATTCATGCCATACTCAAGCATAATCAACCATTACTTACGCAATCACATAGCTCAAGTTTCACGTATAGACAATTCAAACATATGGCCACATTTTAGGCAAAATTTCTTATCAAGACTCACTATGGACATTCCACTGCTTAACCATATCATAAGGCCAAAGCACATGTTATATCATATCTTCACACTTCAGAAGCATACATTTAGATTATAAAACATGTCTAAGCACTCAATTTCTCAATATAACATGATTTAGCCACTTAGCATATCATACACAAATTATATAACTACCAAGAATCACATATGAGCACAACATTTATAAGTTACATCTAATCATCATTTATAGCATTCCTATATATATATTACAGTGCATAGATCATGTATGTTAGGCATTTATCCATCTCATTTACAATATGGTCACATTATGCCAAAAATGGCATTTACCGATATTATGTATTATATAGCGTATATCCTATGCACTTAGCATTACACATGTCGAAGTGGCATTCGACCAGCCCCAAAGTGACATACATGCACACAAATCTCCATACAACATTAGTTATGCCATTAGTATTTCATAAACCATGTAGATACTCATGATGCCTTTCATATAACATAATTACATATATATGCACATACACCTTCTCAAGGCCATTCAACCTCCACTTATCCATATACATAGCATGCATTAACCCATACTTGACATACATTACACAATTTAACATCCTAACCATTTTTATTGCATTAAATCCTATTAATTGCGTTAATGGCAAATATTACATATTATGTCAATTTACAAATAAACACATATTCATGCATTTTAAACATATTAACATGATTACATGTACTTTATGATGTCGTGTGGTATGCCTGAAGCCATCTCATGCCTTTCCTTTACCTCAGGAATCACAGATTGATGTTTTGCCTACGAATTCAAATGATCAAGATTTAGGAAAAATCATATAGGCTCCAAATAAATCAAAATAAGGACATTAAATGACTTTTAGGCATGTAATGAACATGGGAAAAATGTCAGAACTTGAAAATTCTTACATGAATGAAAAATAGTCACTATTCACCTCAGGTTTCTTTATGTGATTTCTCTCAAACCGCTCCACCAAACTGGGTGATTTTGGTGCCTATGGAAAGCTCTCAACACCAGCATTTCATCTATCATGATTTTTAGAGGTGGGTGGTGTCAATTGAAGAAGAAAAAGAAAAGGAAAGGGCTGGTATGGTTATCGGCCAAGAAGGAAAGAAAAAGAAAAGAAAAGAAAGAAAGGTAAAAATGAGAAAGAAAAGAAATGATTTGCGTATTTATAGTTTTTGATATTTTTAATTTTTCTTTCCTTTTGAGTTTGTTTCTACCCCTATCAAAAGACCAAATTAAATGATTAATACCTCCAAAAATTAGATAAATCAAGGTTCTATAGATCACCAAAATCTCGAGTTCGAAAAATGAAGGGAACCGAGAAATTCAACATAATTACTGAATTAAAAATTCAAAAGAATTACTTCTCGATATCTAAAAATTCTGATTCCAATACCAATAGACTTATCAGAATATTTAAGTATCAGGTTGTATAATTCTTGAATTATTTTGAGCAACATTTTATTTAT
>CANXYI010483693.1:0-11301 GCA_948208565.1 Hura crepitans
ACATTTTGTATTATCAGTGCCTAGTTATAGTGATTCTTGCTTTTGAAACTGATATCCATTATGCATGTGAATGTATTTGAGTAAAATGTTATGCATAATAATTTGCATTATGTACATAAAGTTGTGAGCCACTAACGAAAACTACTCTCTATTTATTTTAGGCAAACATGTCACAAAGTTCTCATTAAGCAATTAATAAAGAGACTAAGAGTTATGCACCTGTTATCATGGGAAACTCAAAACAACCTTCTATTTCTAATTCCAATCCACTTGCATCACAAGCTTAAGGACAATAGGCAATGCTACATGAGCTTGTCTATCAATTGAGGTAGGCCACTACTAATATGGCACAACTATAGCCTTCAGCTTCATAATTAGAGCTATAAAAGGATCTATTATTAAATGGCTTAAAAAGAATAGAGCTAAGAAATTCAAAAGGCTCAAAGAAAAAGACTTAGTAGTAGCTAAATATTTGTTGAAAATGACCACTAGAACAAATGGGATACAAAGATAAGGAAAGCCTTTAATGTGTGAATCACTCCTTCAGTATGAAGCCCACAACTGGTGGAGGATATTGATTTGGAGAAAAGTAGCTGGAGCAATAGCATAGGAATTCTTCTCGTTGAGTTTAAAAAGTGTTATATCATTAAGACCTATAAAAAGGCTAGATGTAGAGAAATCTTTAACCTCAAGCTTTGACATATGTCTATTTTGAATAGAAGAAGGGATTTTAGAGGCTACTCAAGTATACTAAAAAATGTTCCTTACTGAGGCTACAAGATGCAAACAATTTTAGGATGGCCTTAATCATAACATTAAGTTTAGTGTGGTTGCTTGTAAGATAAAAGATTTCTCAAAACTTGTGTCTATTGCTACGAAACTTAAGGATATCAATGAGCAAAATCAAAAGTAGAGGAACAAAGAATAGGGAAAAAGAGGGAAAGGGCATAGTAATGCTTCATTTGTCTCAAACAATAAGCAAAAAAGATCCCATGCATCTAGTTTTTCTATAAGGAATCGAAGAGATCATCAAGTTGCATCATTAGCAAGTGCCCAAGTATTAGCAACTAGAGGCACTTCAGCATAGTCATGTTAGTAGTATAATAAGCCATATGGCTGCACTTGTTAGAAATTAACATGAGCATCTTTTAGATGTGGGACTACTGACCATAAGATTGGGGATTGCCCTAAGATGAAGAATGACAAAGAACAGCCATAAGAGGCTAAACACACTGCATCAATTGATAGTGTCATAACTCGACTTTTGACCCAACTTTTTTGAAGGATAGAATTGAAATTAGAAAAAAAAGGTGGGAAATGAAATATATGTACAAATTGAGTGGAGTCAGGTGGTGTGAACAACAGAGCAAAAAATGACCAAAGGACAAAATGACAAATACCTAAAATTACCAAGGGTAAATTGTAAATGAGTAATTAAAGGCCCACTGATGAGTGGAGTATATGAAAAAGGGTTAGAAATAAAAATGTAGCACTTGAGGAATATGAAAATGTGAAAAAGAATAAGGTTCGAGAGATGGCCTGAAGAATAGTGAAATCGGGCCATGAATAGTACATCCTTGGCCTAATTTGAGTTTAATATACCAAGAGATAGTATTAATTATTTGAAGAATTATGGTGCAGTTTGAGAAGCATTTGAGGTCATATAGGAGGTTAAAAATAAAAAAATGAGATCCATATTACGATTTATGGTTAATAGTAAATCATTCAAAGATAAATTAAAAATTCAAAAAAATATGCTTAGAAAATTTCAAAATTTGTACATCCTGATGCTAAAATAATTTCAGGAATATGAAAATCATGTGACACAAATTTTTATGACATGGTAGCTATTAAAAAAATTAGGAAAATAAATTCAATTAAATGAATATTTATGGAAATATGGTGGAAATTTTGTGTAGGGAGCAAAATGGGCCATTAGATTAAAGAGTAGGGTGGAAGATCTTGGCCATCCAAGCATAATAGGGATTAATTGAGGTGGAAAGGATTAAATGATATTTTAAAGGCAATTACACATGGAATAAATCCCACCATCCATGTGTAAATTCTTTCTTTCAAACCTAGCCATCCATTCCACTTATAAATACATAAAATAAAAATATTTTATTCATTTAATTTCAGCTATCATTGTCCTTAAACTCTCTTATCTTGGCCAAAATTCTCCTTTGCTTTTTCCCACCATTTTCTTCATCTTACTAAATAATCATCAAATACTATGATTAAAAGGCAGTTTCATCTACTTTATTATATTAGCTCTTTAAAATTGCATGGAAGAAGCAAAAAATTGGAGGAAGGAAGGAAGTGGCAAACAAGTATTTGAGGTCTTTTTCATATTAGCAAGTGATTCTCAAACCAAGTAAACTTAGTGAATTAATTGAAGTATTTAGGTAGTAGTTTATATGTATATTATGAAATTATGTGATTATTGTTAATATGATGGATTTTTTCATAAAGGATATGGTTATTATGTAACACTCATAAGTTAGAGTCTCATGAACAGTACCTCCGAGGCCTAAATAGTGCTCATCATGAGTTAGGACACCTTAGTAAGGCTAAAAAGGGGCGTAATGGTCATAAAACTTTGATAGGCAAGAAAATGGACAAAATGAAATAATTTAAAATTTTAGCAAAACTAATAAATCATTTTAGGCTAAGAACTAGTGAATATTGATATAAAATTAGTTTGTGCTGGGACAGCTTCGGGATGTGCCCAGACGGACCAAAAAATACCATACCCTGAACCTCAAAAAATCCAAACTACATGTTGGTGAAGGAGTTGTAATTTTTTGAGTTCATCTTATATTTATTTGGAATTTCTTATTTTGACTTGTGAATAGTAACTAGGGTTGTCGTTGGAATTTGGGCTTGAAATTTTATGAGCCTCTTAATGGGCATAATTAAGGATTTTTAAAACTAAAATGAGTATTTTTAGAGGCTTATAGAAATTAAAATGAATTTTTGAAGTTTAAAAAGAAATTAGGTGACTACAGACTATTCGATTACCACATGTCGCGATCTAGGCCATTAACCTTGCCCATATAAAAGGCCTTGCACATGTAAGGGTGTTAGATGTGCAAAACCTACCATCCTCCTCCCTAAACCCTAAAAGCTGATGCCACCCCACCATACACCCTCCAACTATTGTAGATTTCTCTCTCCTACCATACACCATTAATCCTCACAAAAATTTATATTCTTTAGACCCTCCATGATCCCTAGAGTCCATTCTTAATGGTAGAATTGAAGAATTTAGCTTAGAAAGAGAGATATTCAATAAGGTTGAATAGTGCCAAAATTAAGTGTAAATTATGTTTTTCCAAATTTTATTTTTGTTTTAGGTAGCTTAGGTGATTCTAAGAGAAACAATGTTTTTAGATTGTAGATTAAACCTTTATAGGATCTTTGGCAATTTTTCTAAGTTGAAATATATGTATGTTTAGGCTAAAGAGAGAGAAGTGAAGGAGAAGCACATACAAGGCCTTAATATGGTGGAAAAAAGGTGTTCTCACACCCTAGTATGTGGAATTGCTATAATTAATGCATGATGTGATACCCCCTACCGGATTCTTAAAGGAACCGATAGGTGATGCACTTCCTAACAGGTCACCCATCTTAAGATTGCTCTAAGAGAAAACTCTTTAACACTTATGGACTATTTTAAAACTCTATCAGATATTGCTCAAATGTCTAGTTTAATCCTTAACCACATTCATATATGGTCTAATAGACTCAGACAAAACATATGTAGACACTTTATAAGTAAAAGAAAATTAGGTAGCATATTGGCTACCCAAGTGATATACCAAAAATTTTTTTCACCCATTAAAAACTCTTCTATAAGCAATCAACCTATAACCTCTATCTAAACGATTCTGGTCCCCTAGTGAATCATTAGCAAACATCAAACTCATATTAGCATTAAACATACAGGGGCTCAGGCCTACAGTTATCAAATCACACACAAACCAAACAAACACCACACCTACTTATATACATCACATTCAGGTTATAAATATAGACATAGTAGCTTTTAAGCATGCTAACCTAAGGCTAAAGGATATTACATGAGTGCCACTACTTGAAAGAGAAATAACTTGTATAGCTACACTACAAAATGACCAAGGCTTGCTTGCTAATCTTTGTTACCTACGCACCACAACATAGGTACACTGAGTATGAAACATAGTCAGTAAATATAAACCATTTAAAGCATGCATTAATACACATATGCAAATTTAAATAATAGTCTAGGTATAGTGTGTGAGCAACATGCTAGATGATTGATGTCATACAGATGATATTTCATATTTCTTCAAAATTACCAAAATGTCACTATAGTGTATTTATTAAAATTCACCGTTCGAAAAAACCATAAATTAATTTGAATTAACATTTTCCACTATTTTAAGTCCTTTTCATAGGCCCGACTAGATAGACAACAATTACAAACACTAGACCAAGAGGGAACTAAAAGATATGCAGTGGGCCACATTTTGAACCGTGACTGCTACACCAACCTAATATACCATATAGGGATCAGTTCATAGGAACCTTTTAAGAGGCAAAGATATTAAGTAGTTATACATAGGGATTAGTCCACAGTCCTCCCAAAGGCATTAATCATATCAAATGTTTCCTCCGAGTGTGACTAGTAGACTTGTGCAGTGGCCCCTTTAGGGACCTTCACCACTACACCAGCATAGTCTGATATCTAATCAATGAAAAAGAGTGTCTGCCTTGTAGACTAGTGTAGTGGCTTAATTATCAACCTTGGTCACTGCACCGGCCCAGCCTAATAACTAGATAGTCTAGCAGCTGCTAATCCCTAAGTTGACTAGTCAACCCATCTAGTGGGTGTCTAACTAATGGGCCTTCTAACTTCATTTTAAGTTTGTTTCTTTACTGATCATTTTTTTATAATATTATAAATTTTAAAATAGATAAATAAAATTTTTTATCAAATAATCAATTTTTGACCTGGACAGTTACAGGTCATTTTTAGCCCCTTTAAGCAATTACGGCTAAAATTTTTTGTTACATTTTGGCTTATTTCAGAAGGCATAAATTAAAATATATTAAATTAAATCTAACCCATTATTTTAGCTCATTTATTCACATGTTAAACATTTAATTTAATTATAGTCCCAAAGTCATGCTTTTATGGGATAGTTATAGGTCATTTTTCTTAATTGCAATAGCCATTTTAGGCTTATTTTAAGTCCTTTTTTAGTGCCAACTGCCCCAATGATCATGCAATTCCGTAAGCCTAAAGACAACCTCAAATAAGGATATCCATTTACCATACAAATGGCTTACATGCTAACTTACATAAACATTACATATTAAGTCCCTTTAAGGTACATTTTCATAGCTAAAACTAGTCCATTTTCAAATCTAGTTTTCATGCCATTTTAAGCCAATTTTAAGTTTACTTTTCAACCCTTTTTCCATCCTTTACAAGTGTCTTTCATGTTATCTATTTTATGCCATACTAAGTATACATATCAACCTAGATCATGCCATATACCTAATGGCACACATGTCATGCCATCATACACATAAGTGCTAGCTAGGCCATACCTCATTTTTGTGCGAACTTACCTTGCAAAGCTCTCGACTACAAGTCTCAAATTGCCTTATACATGATATCTATCATATTCAAGCATATTGATACACACTTAGACATCATACAAGCATGCCTATACACACATTATGCCTTTACCATGCAAATTAGGCTAACATACCCTATAAATATGCCTCGGCCACATTACATACACCCACACAAAAGCCTTAGTTCACTAAGTTCTCTACCTACACCTCACATGCCATCAATGGGAAGCTAAGAACCATTCCATAAGCCATGTACACATTCCATTAACCTAGCATACTTCTCAAAGGACCTCTTAGTCTCAAGAAGATATACACCAAAACTCATAATTTACACTACCTATACATATATTCCTAGCATCTTTCAAGCCATATACCTTAGTTATCATGCTATAACACCATTAAAAGCCATGAGCACCACACACCCACCTCTCAACCAAGTAGGAAAATCACCCTTCCATACATTCCTTTAATTAATTCAGCATCCTAATCATGCCTTATACATAGTATTAGGCTAAATATGTAACTAGAACACCAAGTCACACACATTATCCATAATTTGCACCATTTCCATATAAGGATTCCTAGCCTAATACATTCAATGTCCATCAATAATGGTTTAAATGGCTTAAATTCACTTACCTCCCAATCCAAGGAGTTGAATTCCTCACTTTAAGCTTAAAGGAAGTCACCAATTCCTCACTTTATTCCTAAGCTTCCATTCGCACCAATAGCCCTTCTAAAATTCACCAAAATTCACACACACCTCCAAATTAAATTCCAATAACATAGGCATTCTTAGAATCATCAAATCCCCTAAGAAATAATTTTAAAAAGGTGGAATTACTTACACATAAAAGTTTTTCTTTTGGCACCTTTTGATTCACACCTTCCTTGAATTTTCTTGCACTTTAGGGACTTTTATGGCTTCCAACAACTTTATAAGTCAATTTCTAAAACATTAAGATGATTTTTGGTGGCCATAAACATAGAAAATACTTGCAAAAAGGGGATAAAAATGGTAGCTTTTGCTGGAAAAGGCGTTGGGCAGCAAAGGGAAGAAAGAAAGGAGAAAGAAGGAGAGGTGGGTGCATATGGTTAAGTGGCCACCTAGGTGTCACCCTAGGCCTTTTATAGTGGCTGAGGTGGCACAGGTGGGGTCCATATGCCATCCGAAGAACCTAAAAAAGCTTAATTTGGGCATAAACTTTGGGGAATTTTTAAAAATCACTCAAACCTCTAAAGATTATCATGTTTATTTTAAAAATCCTTAATTCATCCCATTTAAAGGCTTGTAAAATTTCATGATCAAATTCCACCAACAGGACAGTTAACCAATTACCTCGATTTACGTGAAAAACTCAAAAATTAAAAAAAATTGAAAACGACCTAGGAATTAAAAATTTCTTTCACCAATAGACTTAGGATATTTTTTAACCTCTGGATATGGCATTTTTAGGTCTATTCGGGCACATATCGGGTCATTCCCAGCCCGACTCTATATGAGCCTATGGCCCTTTAGATTACAGCCTAAAATAATTTATCGGTTCTGTTAAATCTTTAAATTAAGTCAATTTAATCATTTTATGGCCTCTCAAAGTTTCATGACTAGTACCCCTAGCTCAAGCCTCGTGAAGGTGACCAAACACTCTGAGAACACTTTCTAACCTCAATGGTACTATTCATGGATCTTCAACTTACGGGCATTACAATTCTTCCCCTCTTAAGAAATTTTGTCCTCAAAATTACTTAGAGTGAAGAGCTGTGGATACTGAGCCATCACTTACTCTTCAAGCTCCCAAGTAGATTTTTCTATGTTGTGATGTCTCCAAAGGAATTTACCCAAATGAATGGCTTTATTCCTCAACTATTTCACTTCTTTGGCCAATATCTCTATAGGTTATTCTTCGTAGCTCAAGTCTAGCTATATTTCTACACCTGTTGTTGGGACTATGTGGGAGACTATGTTTATGGCATGAAAATAATGGTGTATGCATGATTTGGGTAAGACAAAATGATTGGAAATGTATGCACTTGTAATGGTTGAAATGTGTGTAAGTCTATGTCATGGTATGTGTACATGTATATGGCATGAGATGTATGGCATTGACATGTCATTAGCATGAAAATAAGCATGGCAAAACAAATGTAAGAAATAAGATGAGACAAATAAGGATTTAATGAATTATGACCTAAATTGGTGTGTAAAAGTGTCACATGAAATGGCATAAAAAAATGGTGATTAACATGTGGAAATAATGGCATACTTGCAATATATGAGTCGATGGTAATATTGATGTATAATGGTGGAAGAAAGAATGAGTTAATGTTTGGTATACATAATGACATGGAAATTTTAATGGCAAGTAAATGACTAAATGAATAGTGATTTCTATAAGAATGACTAAAAGAATAGTAACATAAGGAAAATTGACCATATGAATAGTATTTTTGCGAAAAATGACTCGAAATTGGGAAAGGTGCATAAATGCACCCATGTTATATACGTGAGGTGGTAGTAATGTTATGCTAAGTAAAGGATGAATGATAATTAATTAATAATGATTAGTCAGTAGTTAGGCCCATCAGTTAGACACTTACTGGATAGGTTGATTGGTCAACTAGGTAGTGAGCAGTTGCTAGGCAGTTTAGTTCCTTTAGGGCCACTATTGTCTAATGGATATAGCGGGTGCAGCTGTTGAGGTTCTGATGTTGAGCCCTACACACTCGGGTATTAGGAGGTTCTATGAGACTAATCCCTTACCAGTGCTATGTTAGACATGATGATTTAGGATATTGGGTGGTCCTAGGGGGCTGATCCCTACTATCCCTATTGCAAATATTGAGATGTCTATGTATTGATCCATGCTATCTGCCAGTCCGGTATTGGTAGGTTCCATAAAGTTGATCCTTACTATCAAACCAGGTAAGGGCAACTACTGAGATGCAAAATGTGGGGTAATGCACAGTGTAAATCCTGTTATCCAGTGTCTTAAAGTGTAGTCTATCTATCATGGGCCTAAACAATAAATTGATTAACTGGATATAAAATAATATAACTAATAATAATGGATAATAAGTAAAAGTAATATCTGTCAAATTAAACTCACCGTAAAATATGGAAACATGTTACTTATATAACAAGTTATTGTTAATAGTATTATCTACAGGACGAATAGGGAATACTACTACATGTAATACCTTCACCAAAAATATTTGGATACATCTCATATCATTTATGTATTTTTACCTACATGACATGCATTTATTATATCAATTCGACCACTAAGTGTATACTCAGCATGTCATTGTTCTGATGTGCGGGTTGTAAAAGTGATTAGCTGACTAGCCTTACCATGTGTAGTATAGTTGTTTACTTTTTAGGTGATCTTTCTATACTTTTTAAGAGATGCTAGTAGTGTCACTTATGTACATGTGTATTTGTATATAATGACAAGGTCATAGATATTGTATAGTGAGAACACGTAGTTAATGTCTGCTGAACAAACCTAAATGGATATGATATGTATGTATATGTAGTTTACATAATATGACTGTGTTTGTTTTTACATGTTGGTGGGTTTGAGACCTTGTGTTGATGCTGTTCACTATGTGTGATATGGATTGGGAGACCAGAAGGTTCTAAGAGTTGCAAAAAATGTGGATGATAATTATAAAAGTGTTTTTATGTAGGGAAAATTTTTGGTATTTTCCTTGAGTAGATATTATACTATCTAATTTTTTGTAAAATGGATAATAGATTTAAAATGGTGTTTTATCATACTAAAATAGATAGTATTAAAAAGTCATATGATAATAACCATAAATTAGGTAAGACAGGATAATAATTTATAAAAGGCTATAAGTGTTAAAAAAATGAGACTTGGGAAAATTTAAGGATGGGTGACCTATGGGAATTAGCACTTTTTGTTTGGTTCCTTCGATAATGGATAGGGGGTGTTACATTTAGTGGTATAAGAGTAGGTTTGGCATTCCTAGGCATAGTATACATGAGTGGCAAGGTCTAGGAATCTATTTTAATGGTAAAGTTATACTATATAAGGCTGATAAGTTGTTTTCTATGTAGTGTTACAAGATAAGTGAATAGACCCTGCCAGATCGTGGTGAAGAGGTAGCTAGCCCTGCTCTCACCACTATCCATGGTCCAAAAGTGAGTACAACCATACTTGAGCTGAGTGATACTACACATTACCCTCTACCCCAACCACAACTTTAGGCCTAAGGTTCACCAGCTTTGTTATAGCAGATTATGGAGTTGCTGAGACATACTAGTACACCACCTCCACCAGCTCTAGTACCAACTCCACCACTACCACTAGCTACCTTATAGAGGATATACATAGAAAGAGTAAAGAAAATGAGAGCTATGGAATTCCTAGACATGAGAGAAGATGATACTGCGAGGGCTGAGTACTAGCTAGAATGGACCCTCAGAATTTTGGAGCAATTAAAATGCACTAATGATGAGATCTTGAAATGTGCCACCTTTTTTCTCTAAGAAGAGGCATTTCACTGATGGGAAATAACCAGAAAGAGAAAGGCAGCAGCTGAAATGACATGAGACTACTTCGTAAAGGAGTTTTCTAAAAGATATATTCTTGAGTCCTATAAGGACAAGAGGAGGCAAGAATTCCTAGACCTAAAGTAGGGACAGGGGTCAGTGTTTAAATACGAGAAAGTCCTTAATCATTTAAGTAGACATGTTGAAGAGTTCTTACCTACTGATGAGGAGAGACATAAGAGGTTCAAAAAAGGCCTCAATGTTAAGATGTAGATGTAGATTGCCACCACAAAGATCATAGGCTTCTCTACACTGGTAGCAGTAGCCTATGATATAAAGGAGATGTTGTAAGAAAAGGAGCTATTTTAGAAGAAAAGACCATTTGCAACTAGTCAGACTAGCTCAGCTCCAGGAGTGGGTAAGAGGTAAAGGGAGTTTCATTTTAGATAGCAGTCTTAGAGGCAGTGTGGATAGTAGTCTTAAAGGTAGGCCTAGCCTCAGAGGTCAGGTCAGGCACTTCCATGTAGGCCTCAACCTTTACCATAGGCATCCAGTGCCCCTATCTCTATAGCTAAGAGTGCACCTTCGATGTGTAAGACTTGCAATAGGAGGCATTAGGGCTAGTGTTGGTAGACTAGGAGAGGAGAATGCTTCACCTATAGAGCTAGAGACTATTTTTAATAGGATTATCCATAGAGACAACTTGAGGCTGCATAGACCCAAGCATCAGTGGCAGCTATAACACATAATAGGGGATCAAGATAGACTAGATAGGAACAATCTAGTAGCAGCTAAAGGATGAGATTAGAGGCTAGAGATCTAATGTGTCAGTATGCTATTCATGCATGGGAGGAAGTTGGAGCACCAGACATCATTATTGGTACCTTTTATTTATTTGATGTTCCCGTATTAGCTTCAATAGATCCAAGCTTCACATATTCATATATTTGCATCACACAAGCTTGAGATAGAGGGTTAGAACTAGAACCCATAGAGTTAGATATTCAAGTTAGTAACCTGATTGGGGAGAGTGTGATGGTGAACACAGTCTATAGGCATTGTCCTCTGACAATACAAGATCAAGTATTCCTAATGGATCTTATTGAGCTTCTATTTCATAAGTTTCATATCATATTGGGTATAGATTGGCTAAT
>CANXYI010483736.1:0-12059 GCA_948208565.1 Hura crepitans
TGTAGATTAAATAAAGATATAGATGGTGTATATATATATATAAAGGTTAGAGTGTTGGAATATTGGTATTAAACAAGTTTAATTCTATATTGTTAAGGGTATAAATAATCTACCTAAGAGAATATTGGAATTAAAATAATGTGGTGACTTAAGTATGGAGATGCGATGATAGGATATGTCAAGTGGGAGGAAATTTACAATATGTAAATGGCTTTTGAATAATTATTGCTTTCAAATAATTGTTTGTATGCTAGGATAATAATTTGTATTAAGGGAGCCTAGCAACCCATAGGAAATGGATACCTTGGGTAATAAAAATAAATGAGCCAAGAGTTTTCTTTTTATTATGGACATAAGTATGTAAGCCAATACTAGTGTATGAGGATAACATACTTCAAAGGGTTTTAATTTTATATTATGAATGTAATAAAACAACTTACATGTGAAAGTAATATGGCATGTAAATAGGTAGGTAATAGAAAAGAAAATAATGGTTAAAATAAAAGAAGGGAAAACGTATTGAATGCCTTAAAAAGGAAGTTAAAAATGTATCCTAAAGATGTGAGGCAAAATGGCACAAATCAGTACTTACATTATAAGCACCTTTGGTAGTTTAATTTACATGACATGTAAAGCTCTTTTAAGAACTAGTTGAGACTATAATTTGATATGAACTTGAGCCATAATGGTTGATTAATTAGAATGAAATAAGGTGTAGGAAAATGATTAAAATGTGATGGCTACAGGCCTATAATGGTGACAGTAAGAATATTGGCTTCGAGCCTATGATAATATGAAATTGAGACCTTTGAGCTTATAAGGGCTAACTGCTAACAGGGCACAAAGCATGAAAGAATGCCTAGAACATAAAGGCTATAGGCCTATGAACATAATAGGAACCTTAATGGCCATGGGCCTATAATAGTAACAAGTACCCGAGACGACCTATAACTATCCTAAGAAGAGGACTATCTTAGACTTAATTAAAACACTGTTAATGAAGTTGACACCTAAAAAGCTAAAATATTAAATAAATAGCCCCAAACAAGAATTATGAATTAAATTTAAGTTAGAGAATAAAAATAGGCTTAAAATTGGCCTGTAAGACCCAAATACGACTTGTAACTATCCAGGTCAAGTTTCAACTACTAAAATAAATTTATATCTGACTGTTAACCACTTTTATATATTATTATATGATAACTTGTAATAAACTGAATGAAAAATTCAGACAGTTAGACCATAACTGTCTGGGCTAAGAATGGACTATCGAGTAAAAATTTACAACTATCTATTTTGAGTTAAGACTATTATATAAAGATAATTAGTAAAGGAATGGACATGAAATGAAGTTAAATCACCTATTAGTAGACACCCACTAGATGGGTTGACTGATCAACTTAGGGTTTATCAACTATTAGTTATCTAGTGATTGGAGAGGTCTACGGACTGATCTCTATTATGTCACCTAGTTTTTGAGATCATTTATTTGGTGGCTAAAGAGGTCTATTGACTGATCTCTATTATGTCACCCAGACTTTGAGACTATTTAGTGGCTAGAGAGGTCTATGGACTAATCTCCATCATGTTACCCTGTTATACATGATTACTTATGCCTGGGGAGGCCAAATGGTTTATCTCCATTATGTCACACAACACTTGTGTCTAGAGAGGCTACGACTCATCTCCATTATGGCATTTAGGCTGGTAAAGTGGCATAGGTCCAAAATGAGGACCACTACACTAGTTATTCCCTCTAGATCTAGTGTAGTGATGTGTAGTTTACCTATTAGGGCCTAAGTTTGAACTTAAAGATTATTCCTTCTTATTGATTAATTGGCTAAATGAATATGATGTTCGTAATATAATCAAAGGAAACCTGAGCAAGCCAGTGAAAATAATTAAATAAAATTAATTCACAAACATAACTATGAGTGTCTAGAAAATATAGCATAAGAAAGATATATAATGTGTGTATAATGTTAGTAGAATCAGTGTCTCCATTAACTTTAACATAAAGGGTTAACTAGCTATATGAACTACTTGATCAAATTAGTGCAACATGCCTAAATCTAGTTAATTTGGTAAAGAATTAAAATAATATATAATTATAAGCAAAGGAACTTCTATTTTCATTTGATGTTTATATTTATGAATCTATAAAATGGACATATTAAACTACTTATGTGTAACATGTGAGACATACTTTTAATTAATTAAATTCACCACTAAGTTTCATACTCAGCTTGCAAATGTTTTGGTGCACATGTAATAGGAACAACAAGACAGCCTCGAGATAAGTGCAATGTAGCAGCAAAGGTAGTAAGGGGGATAATTTTTATTTAACTCATCATGTGTAATAACACTCATGTAATGATGTTGATTATGTGTCTAGCATGTTTAGTAGCTACTGTGGTTCTGTAATCTATTTAAATTATAAATTTATATGAACAGCTTTGGCATAAATGAATGAATACTTGTGTGAGTTAAGTTTTATATTGAGACTAAATGTCGAGCCTGAGGCCCATAAGATGTTGGTATATGAAGGATTAAAAGAATGGATGGTAGGATTGGAAGTGCACCTACTATCAGGGTTTTTCAGGGATCTGATAAGGGTGTTGCACATTCTCCCTTAGCTACTAATAGGAGCAACTAATGCTAGTCCCAACTTGCACCACCATTTCCATCACCTTCCATAGCTCAATTCCAGTGTCTCTATTTATCAAAAATTATTTTGGTGTGTTAGGGACTAAGAAGAAACTAGAATCCCTAAAAATTCTTGGATAGAAGCTCTCCAACAAGCAGCCAAGGTGAGCCTCTTAGTTATTTTATGAGTTTTTACTTTTTTTTCTTATTGGAATTAGTTGTGTGAGGTCCCTAACATCTGGGGGAATGGATTTCTATGGCTTTTGAGGTGTTTTAAGATAAAAGGAAGCTGAAAAGAGGGGAGGAAAATGTATTATGGCAAGTTGGTAGTGGGCTTAGAGAGGTTTAAAGGGTGGATTCTTCATTTTTAAAGTGAGAGGTAAGTGAATTCAACCATTCACTTCATACCCTTACAATTTTAGTAGCCTCCCTTTGGACTTAAGAATGAATTAAGCATGTAAACTAGCTTAGAAAGGTAGATGTTTTTAAGGTATGTTGGTATGTAATTAATTGATATGTAAATTATATGGTTATTTGATGAAAAGAGGCAATATGGATGCTGAACAAGTGGTAGCTGAAAGGTGTTCATAGTGGTTAAGGCATGTTAATAATGTTTAATGTGTGATTAGGATGCTTAGGGTATAAATTGATGAGTTTAGAGATAGTATGTAATGAAATTTCTTATAATTTGATGGAAGAATGTATGTTGGCATAGTTGGTATGGGTAGCTGAGAGTTATGTCAACTTTATATATGTTTATGGCTTATTTTAATGGTCCTATGTAGTGATTGATGCATGAATTAGTGTTATGGTATGTAAGAAGAGGGATGTATGCATGATTGTGTGGTGATTTCACTATGGCCGAGACATGTAAGGCATGGATAGTGGTAAGGCATGCATGATACATGGCATATATGTCAATGTGAATGTTAGCATGGTAATTTCTAGGATGCATGTGTAAGAAATCATGTCAAAGTGCATAAAATTGGCTATGAAATACCTAGTGGCTCAGAGGTGTGGATGCCATAGTGGGGGCATGACAATCATGGCATGTAGTTAAACTTTGGTACATGAATAATATAAGTAATGTATATGTAATTCATGATATAAAGTGGCATGAAACTAGGTTAAATTATACGTTAAAGTGGTATGTGATATAAGTAAGAATTGACACGAATAATGACCCTAAGATTTTTTTGGAATGATGTGTGAAAAGTTGTTTATTTTTTCCTTCAAAGGCTATGCCATGTACATGCACAATGTGCTTGGGTTATGTGCCTAAATGGCTAGTATGGTGTGATAACTTGTAATGGCTTTTATACCTATATTTTGGCCTTGTAAATGGCCTAGAATTTATTGGCTTAGGGCCTATGAAATTGATATAAATAATGGCTAAAACTGCACTAAAGAATAAGGTGAAATGAACCTAGAAAGCTAAATAGAACCTTGGCCGCAATGTCTTATAATTGTCCTAAATAACCATTATCTGAATCCATAAGTCCTTGGAACAATAAATGGCTTAGATTTGTGAAACACTTATGGAATTAAATCTAACATAATATATCATAATTATTAGCACTTGAACCTTTGATTATTTTTCTTGATATTTTACCTAATATAGCTTGTTTATGGCCATACTAGACTAGGCTAAATTCTAATTGCGCTGTAAAAATAATAACTATCTATTTTTGAGTTCATAATATTATAAAAGGTTAATTAGTAAAGAAATAAACCTAGATTAAGATTAAATGGCCCACTAGATAGATACCCACTTGATGAGTTGGCCAGTTAACTTTGGGATTTTTACAGTTGCTATTCAAATAGGGCTAATACAGTGGCCTAGGGCCATTTTAGACAAATGTACTAGTTGGATAGTCATATTAGACTATGACATTCACTTGACTTATATCTTTCTTTCTAGTGCAGTGGTGTAGGTCCTAAAGGACCACTGCACTAGTCAGATAAATAGACCAATCTGCTATGCATACCAATTTGTGACATTTTTAATCTTTAAATAGGGTCGGCACAACATCTAGGGTCCTAGAGGGTCACTGTACTAGCTAGTTAAATAGGCTAGTCTAACAAGCAGACTAGACATTATCATTTACACCTTAGGTGCCAAAATGTGACCAAGCTAGTGCAATGGCACAGGTCTAAAATAGGGACCACTACACTAGTTATTTTTTCCCTTTAGATCTAGTGTCTAGCAAGATTGTCTCCAGAGATGGGCTAGCTAAAATAGTTAAATAAGATTAAGAAATTTGTAGATGACTATGAAATATGACACAGGGCATTTTAGTAATTTTACACTGATTGTGGGTAAAGATTTAAAATGGTATAACCTATTTATAAAATGATTAATAATGATCTAAACCATAACTTATATGACATGTAATGATTATTTAGATAGATTTTATAAATAGAAGCATCATAGGGGTAAAATAATAATTTTGCATAATATTGCTCTGAGTTGAGTCTAGATAATGGAATTAGAAGAAATAGTGATTTGATGCATGGATATAACTACTAGACTTGTTTTTAATGTTTGAATTCACTACTAAGTATTTTAGACTTAGCATACTTGTTTTGGTGAGCCGGTACCAAGAACAAGGACATCACCTCAAAAGCGTGCAGAGAGTTCAGAGGTCAAGAGTAAGATGGTTGATGATGTATATTTATATAGCTTTTGCACTCTATTTACTTAGGTGGGGTAACAGGTGTAATGTATATAATGAGATAGGATGTAATTGTAAATAACAGAGTTTATTATAATTAATTATGTGATGGCTCCTTTTGTGTATATATAATCTATGTTGATGTTTGTAAGCCTAAAGCTCTATGTGTTTCTTAATTATGGCTTAAGGCCTATGATTGCTTTGTGATAGATGATGTTGATAGGATGATATCTGGGTGACCAAAAGGGTCCAAGAGATGTGATAAATGATATAGAAGTATTTATAGGTAGAAGGAAATTTTCGGTTAGTGACCCAGATAGTTGTTATGCTGTCGGATTGCTGGGAAATACCATAATATGTTGAAATTACTTTGAATTGGTATAAACATGATAACATAAACCTAAGTAAGCTACAAGAACAAACAAGATTGAGTTTGAAGTTAGATTTAATTGATTAGTGCAGAGTAGGTAAAAGTTGAACAAATGATTGAAGGAGTATTTAGGATAAGTAACCTGGCGGGAAGTGCACCATTTATTGGGTTCCTTCGAAAATATAAGAGGGGGTGTCACAATTTTGGTCATTTGATGAAAAAGTCCAAATCTTCAAGGCATTTATACAAGTTGAAATTTTAATTTTTAATGCCTTCAAAAATTCCTTTCTCCCCCATTTTAATCCTTTTTCTCTAATTCCACTTCTCAAAATTATATAAATTAAATCTCTAAAATGCTAAAAAAATTGAAAGAAATCGAATTAAAATGATGATTTTATGCACACTAAAATTCAATTAAAATACTTTCTGACCTTTAAAAATTTTCAATTCTAATGCCATTAGACTCAGTGAAATTTATGAGTATCAAGTCGTATAGGTTTTAGAATTTTCTAAGCAACTTTGAAAATTATTTATGGTTTAGCTTTGCCTTGGTGACTATTCACAAAACACTGCCACAAAAACTTTTTTAGCACTTTTAACCAATCAAATGAAATCTGATTGATTTCAAACTTTGCCCAAAATTATTTTATAACTAATACTTATCCAGTAACTTCAATAGACCCTAAGTCTTGGGAGCACTATTCATTCTAAAAAAGTACTTTCATAAAAATTGAGATTTTTAGGTCATTACAAGGCCCATTTCATGGGCTTTCTATAGCTTTCATAGGTCAAATTTTTATAAGATAAAAATTAAACCTAGGGAAGCTAGAGAACCTTGCTTCATGAATATTACTTCTTGGGTTTTGAATTTGGTTCTTAAGTAGTAAATCCCACTAAGGTGGCTTAGAGGGGGCTACTAGACATGAAACTTTATAAGGCAAAATAAGGCCTAAAAGAAAAGAATTAAAAAGTTGCCACTAAAATAGAAAATTCTTTTACATTGATATCTAGTGGAAAGAGACCTTAGTTTGAGCTATGATATATAAAGGTTGGGATGTGCCCGGACTAATATGAAAATACCATAGGCTGAAGGTCAAAAATTCTAACTAGTTTAATGGTGAAGGAATTATAATTTTTTGACATTGATAAGTATTTTTTTATTGAATTTCTTTTTTATGCGATTGAAAAGTTAAGCATGTTTCCTTTGTCTTTTTGGCACAAACTTTAAGAAGGCCCTTAATTATTAAATTTTATCATTTTTGGTGTTTTAAGAAGTAATTTTGGTGAATAGAATTTTTAAGAATAAAATTTCAAAGATTTAAACAAAAGTAAGAAAAATACTGACCGTCGTATCGGTATTTGATTAAATCGTTGTCGTCTGTGTATTTAATATATAAATGTGAGCTCTTATGTGTTCATAACACCAAATCAATCTTTCATCTTCTTCCTCCCCTTAGTGTGGCTAACACCATTCTCAAAGAAATACCCTTCCCCAATTTGCTTTCAAATGCCACAAAAATCCATAGGAAACCCTCAAATATTATACTCAATTGATCCTTATAATGTCTAGTTTCTTATTCTACTATTTATTTCGTGAAAAGAAATATTTTTTTTTAGAAAAAGAGAAGATTTAAAGTTAAGGATTTTGAAAAATCAAAAGTCAAGGTAAGCATATTTTTGGGGTTCTAATATTTTTCTATGATATTACGAGTGATTGGTATTACGGTATGGGTGTTATTTTTGAGTTTTGATTCATTTATAATTTTCTAAAAATCTTTCTAACTAAATATGCATTATAGAACTTAGAGAAAGAAGGACAGAGGCAATTTAAAGGTAAAAAGAAGAAGTAAAGTGGTATTTAGGACACCAAGAGATCGCTCGATAAGTGTATTTAGTAAAATATGTATATATAAAAATTATTTGTGCATTTTTAGTTTGAAAATCTATTATGGAAGTTGTAGTTTTAGTAGTTTAATTTGTCCTAAAATAATATTGATGGCATAATAAGGTTTAATATATGCTAAATAAGTGAAAACAATAGAGAAATGGTGATAAAATTAGTGTATGGATAAAATGTATACTTGGTTGCATAATATGTAATAAAAGGGCAAAATGGTAATTTTGGAAATTATCTGTAAAATGTGCATAATTGAACTACAATTAGATAATTTAATCATGTTAAAATAATATTTGATGGATATGATGAATTACTTTGGAAATGTGGAAGATTATAAGTATGTATGTGTGTTATGCATTTTGTTTGTACATGTAAATGTTACATATGAGAGGTGATGAAACATGAGTTGTAATATACATATAACTGTGATGTTAATTATGATGATTGAATATGAGTTTTAAATGAGAAATGTGTATGGTATAAGATGCCATCAATGAGATAAAGAAAGTTATGAATGTGATTACGTCTCATGTAATAAAAACATGTAATGTAAGATTGTACAAAGTGGCGAAAGCCCATATATGTTAAATAACCTATTGGATAGGTTGACTAGTCCACTAGGGTATTAGCAACTACAAAATATTTAGCATTACTTTCATGCTAATGCAACTATTATCAAGTAAATTTGGGCCACTGCATATATAGATGTCATACATTCCTATAATCCATTATACATTGACATATCATGATTATATATGCAAGTGTAGCTATTGGTAGGTTTGACAGAACCATTGCACATGATTTCAAGTGGGTTCAGTCCTAGGGAGGTTCAATAAGATCACTACACATATATGATAATGTACAATGCTAGTGCAATAGCTATTAAGTCTAAAATGTAGGCCACTGCACACCATGATCTCAATATCCAATATTGGGATTCATGTCTATCAGATATAGGCTAGTTAATTAATTAAGTAATGGAAATTACATGTAATATATATATATATATATATATATATGATGAATAAAGGGTTTGATAAACTTAAAATGAATAGACATATGTTATGATTGGAAATAAGGTAATGTGACAAGTGATATAGGTAAATAATATGCACCATAATCTGTGTGCAATTAGTATGTCATGACTACATGATATCATATGATTAATATGCATTTGTGTGTATATGTGTGTAAGCATATTTTAGTGAATACACCACTAAGTTTTATGCTTAGTGCATTGAATTTTCAATTTATAGATAGTAGATAGACAGCCTCAAATAGCTCATTAGTAGCAGTGCAATGTGAATGAGATATTCACTAGTGTTTTTGCTATGTTTTGGTTTATATAATATGATGTAATATTACTAGTAGTAGCACTCAAATGTAAGCATAATAGGACTAGATTTTTATGCTATATTTTATATAAATGAAAAATTGGGATGTAAACATATTATACATGTTATGTTTTTATGATATTCATGATTTTCATATAAAAGGGTCTTAAAAAGATAATGGCAAAGTTAAAATAAGTTGATTTTTGTATCATCTCTTATTCGAATTGGTAACGGTTTAGGTAAGAGGTGCCATATTATGGCATCCCTCATTCAGATCCACCTAACGGGTCAATGGAGGGATGTTATAGAAGTAATATATGTATAAAATAGCTTAAAAAATCAGCCACTAAAAGCTCTTTCCTTGCCCTCTATATTAAGAAGTGTTCTACTATAAGGATTTTTTTTCTTTCTTTTACTTTCCAATCTAAAAAATTTTACTAACATATAGGTTTTGTGAAAAATCTCATCTTCAAATTCTCATGTGGATGCTTTGGAGGTGATCGAGATTATTGTGGTTTGTAATAACTCAATAAGGTGAATAAAAGAAAAAGGAGTTTTTCGCCAATAATAGTAAAATTCTTTAATTATTTTTATGTTGTTCGTATCAATTTTCAAAACTTTAATATCTCATCAATTTTTGGGTTCCTTGAAAAATTTTTAAATTCCACTATGCATGTTTCACAAAAATAAACAATGATGTTAAAGCTTGGTTTACATTGAAGATTTGAAAATGATTTAAAAATTGATTACAATATTATAAATATATATATATATATTAATGGTTGAATAATATGTATATCAATTCAATGATTTCTTATTTTTTTATTGAAATCATATTAACGGGATAATGATGATTTGGTAAGTATAAATGTTTGTTTTTTGAGGTGAACACAATAGAATTTTAAAAATTTTTGGAAAATGGACAATGATTTTGTAATGCTAGAGAATCCTAGAGTTATGAATAATACTTCCTAAGATGTAAACAATGACTATCAAGAACTAGGTTACACTAATGTGACTAAATGAAAGTATTAATCTTTATATAATTTTAGGTGAATTTCAGAATGGAAATAAAGTTACTAAGATGGTTAAAATTGAAAGTATAGTTTTTACAGTAGTGTTTTATGAACAACAACCTAGTTAAAGCTAAACCATAAAATATTTCATTTCTACTCAAAATATAATTCTTGAAAATATCGATGTTACGAATTGTACTTTCCAAGATGTGAATAATGTTTTTACAGATTTGGTTTATAGTAATGTGATTGAGTGGATGTATTAATCCTAGTATAATTTTGGGTAAAAGTTGAAGTGAAAACAAAGTCATTTAGTTAGTTAAAAATGACAGTAAATATTTTACTATATTATCATGTGAATAGTGACCTAATTTTACTGAGCTATAAAATATTTGGTTTTTGCTCAGAAAGTTCTAGGATCACTGCAAACTGATACTTAAATATTCCAAATAGTCCATTAGTATTGCAATTGTAAATTTCAAAATTAGGGAAGTATTTTCCAAAAATTGGGCATAGTTAAAAAGTAATGATTTAATTTGTTTCACAAGTTTTTCAAGCACAGATTTTTTAGGCCTTTAAGACATGATTCAAAAACCCTTATGTGAATTTTAGAAATGTTAATTGGGAATTAAAATGGATGGAAACGATTTAAAAGAAATGGAAATAAAGTGGAATATTTAAGGCCATTAGATGGGAGGAATATAATCTTGACCATAAGATTGGTCAAACATATAAAAGGGTTAAGATCTCCTGAATTAGTCGAAGTTGGAATAGGGCTCATTTTCCTCCCTTCGCCTTTGAGTCGACGGTGTGCTCCTCCATACCTCTCCCTTTTTCTTTTTCAATTTCCCACTAAATTTAAAACCTAAAATCACTTCTAAACAAAAATTTTGGCATGGATTAAGGTTGGACTATTGAGAGAAAGTGAAAAAAATCAAGCTTATTATTAAAGATTTAGGGGTGAGAAGTTGATGTGAATTGTGACACCCCTTACCCGATTCGATCGTTGGACCCGAACAAGGAGTGAAATGCAAACTGATATCCAAACTACTCTTATAGGAAACAATTATAAGATCAAATCTTAAGGTGTGTTTACTTATAGAAAATAGTTTTCAATTTTCCATTTTATCTTTCTTAGAAAATTGGAGTATTTATTTTTTATGGAAAATTTAGAAAATGCATTTAGTTAAAAAAGATAGAAAAATAATTTTCTATTCTAAAAAATTAGAGAATATATTTATTTATAAAAAAAGTGAAGATATTTTTCATTAAAACAAAGGGTGAGTATTCTGTTCATTTGGTTCAAAAAGTGATCAAATCAAATGGTCCAAACCCCTACAAAAAAATAACCAAACCAATCAAACTAAGTATAAAAACTGAATCAAAGAAACTTTTTACAAAATTGAACAAAAAATTAAACAAACCAAATTTTTATATTTTTTATTTTTTATATGTAAAAAATCAAAACAACATCATTTTAGAAGTTTAATGTATTTGATTTTCATGACCCAAGAATTGAATTGAAATTAATAAATAGAATTTTTTTTAAAAAATTAAATCGAAAATAGAACAAACTGAATTGAATAGACCAAAATAGCTATCGATTCATTTCATCTTTCAAGTTCTGTTCGATTTTACTCACCTTAAATGAAAGAAACTAATAAATATAAATTAGCATATAAGCAAATCAAAATGAAAATCTTAACCAAGCCATGAGCTCTTTTCGATTAATGATTTTTTGTTTATTTTGTTCAATTTTTTAAAAAATCAATTTATTTGGTTTGATTTGATTTTTAAAAAGTGAAAATTGAAGAAACTACATTGATAAAAAATTTAAAATGATGTTTATTCTATTTAAACTAATATTATTTTGGTGTAAAACACTGTTATTTAATATTTTTGTATATACAAAAAAAAAATTAAAAGTTTGATTTGTTCTTCAAAAAATTTGATTGTTTTGATTTGATTCAATTTATCTTCATCAAGTTTGGTTGGTTCAATTATTTTTTTGACAAAATTCATTTTGTTTGATTTTTAGTCCGAACCGATCAAGTGCACATCCCTCAAATGGGTTCATTTGAGAAAGATAAAAAATAATGTATTTATTTGAAATTATATATA